>JAMZAV010015708.1:0-44533 GCA_024449915.1 Sweltsa coloradensis | reverse complement strand
GGCTTTTAGGAGTATTAGTCACTACCACTGCCTCCTAGATGTTCGTCGTGCTCCTCGTCCCTGCCTGTCACGCGCACAGTGTTAATTGTTGTCCAAAGCGCTAGTTACCGTCCCCAAGAGCTTTCTTTGTTTTTGATGTTGTTGTCACATTAAATGTCTTCTCTCATGTATTTTTCTGTTGAATCCACTAAATTGAATGTTTTAGATCGCATTTTGTATACGTACATCAGTTATCATGGTTTGCAGAATGGTAATATACAAATTTGTCAGTTATATTATGCTGGTAATTAAACAAAAAGTAGATATTGATAACTTTGTTGTTTGATAATATAAGGCAAGGCTAATAGGCATGTTATTTTTATCTATGCCTCCTATTCCTAATCATATTAAAAATCAATATGGCTTAGGTAGCCTACTTGGGCCCTAGTCAATTGACTAGGCCACGAGCTTAACAATATTATTTTTATCAAGTATTGGCGCGTGATAATGGGAGTCTGGGGGGGGGGGGGCTGGGTGGCACAATTTCCTTATTTCCTGTAGTTCATGCAAAGAAAGACCTACTTGTTTTAGTTAGATAATGGCATCCCGGTATCTTACAACTTCTTGCACACACCATTGCCTATTATGAAGAAAAATACAGCTCATTTCTGGCATGATGACATTTTAATCGTATGCAGATCGTATGTAAACACGAAAACAAAAGAAAGCTCTTGGGGACGGTAACTAGCGCTGTGGGAAAAAAGTGCGAATTGTCTTCAACAATCAAAACCTGTCGCGTGAACAGGCAGGGAACGAGGAGCCACGACGAACATCTAGGAGGCAGTGGTCACTACTAAGAAGCTTATGCTTGCGAGATGGTCTTTGCTTCTTTCTTTCTTTACACACTTTGAAATAAGTGTTTTATTAAACGTTATTTAATTTTGCTGAAAACAAATTTCTCGACAGCTTATTTTGAAAGCACCAACATTAGCCTAATTCAATATTTGAGTCGGTATGTAAAATATCTGGGGTATGAGATCAAGACGGGAAATATATTTCGAATGTAGTTTTCTAAATGTTGAATCGCACTACATGAAGCCTATCTCTACTGGTTAACTATATAAAAAAAATGTATCGTGGGAAACCTGTTATAGGGTGCAATTAGCCCCTCTTCAGGTGAACTAGGTATGTGCGGATAGGAAATTGTGAAGGGATGTCCGAGGGCTGTTTAAGAGGACTCAATCCCTTGCATTCGCCTTAACGACTGAGAAAAACCTCAGAAAAAACCTTCAGTCAGGATTGCCGGTCTCGACGGGATTCGAACCCGGGACCTCCCGAATCAGAGTCAAGCACTTAGCGCCCGAGCCAACACTGTCGGTAACTATATCATGCCAACTGTGGTGCATACGTAATGAAGAAAGCTCCTTCAAGCTGGTATTGTTTGTATTTTTAAACTAGGAAAACGCTAAAGTCCCGACGCGTTTGATGGATGGGTTTTTAAAGTTTTTAGTTTGCGTGGGATATCTTTACTTTTGCAAGTGCTTTGTTTTGTTGCCTACGCATTGTAGGTGATTGTTTTTTAAGTTTCTATTGCTTGTTGTCAATTGGTATTATTTACCGTAAAAAACTTATATTAAAAGCTTTATTTCTATGGATTCTGGCTAACTTTTTCAACTTTTTCTTTCAAAAGGTACAACATCACCATAACCTTAATGTCCATGTATAATATGAACATTGTAGCCCCACCCGTTTGGTCAGTATTGGCCCAAACGGCAAGAAAATATCGCACAAAAACATCAAACAACTTATATTAAAAGCTTTATTTCAATAGATTCTGGCTAACTTTTTCAACTTTTTCTTTTAAAATATACTACATCACCATAACCTTAATGTCAATGTATAATATGAACGTTGTGGCCTTACCCGTTCGGTCAGAATTGGTGCAAATGGCACGAAAATATTGCATAAAAAATCGGAAAAAATCGTAAAAGTACGATATTCATAAGAAATATTTCTTCGATTGTACCAAAAAACGTGGCAAGTCTAAGTTCAGAGATTTGGAAGGTCCTGTCAAATTTTTATCAAGATCGCATATGCCGTTTGCCCGGTAGAGAGCGAACAAACAGACGGAAAAACAAACAAAAAAAACAAAAAAAAACACCCGAGCTAAATTTTTTGGGGGTTCAGTTAAATTGAAGACTTCGCTTCACTCGCTTCGCTCATCCAATAATGGTTGACTGGTTGATGAAGTAGCCACCGAGAATGAACGTATAACATTGTATTTCTAACTGCGTACTTGGTTCGGGCGTTTAAATCAAGAACGCACCGACCACCTGCTGTTTCCACCCAGGAACTTCCAACGTTGCAACTCGTGTTTGTACCATGTACCTCGAGGCTGCGTTGTCGTGACAGATGTCCACAAGTGGTTTGGCACTTGAGTTTAACTTAGTTTTAAACAAATATCACTAGGGGCAGATTTTATTTTAATTGGTCTTTACACTGTTTCTAAATATTTAATATTTACGCCTGCAATTTGTTTTCAAATTCAAATCCATTCTTTTAAGTAGAATTTAATGATAACTTTGAATAAACGTGTGTATTTTAAGTTAAACTTTTGCTATAAGCTAAAAGATGAAAACCTGTTTCTTCAATATAGTCATCTGCGTGAGTCTTTCTGGTTTCCAGTACAAATAGGTATAGGCTTCAAATATTGACTATTCTTACATCATAATGTGGCGTCAACTTCCTGATCTATTCCACAGCCTCTATTTCTATTATTTAGCCAATGCTTCTTGTACAGCTATATCCACAACACAAGCACATCCATGCACATAGTCGGCAATACATGTTAAGTACTTAAACATGTTGGTCAATGTCTGTTTCAGGTATAAACTGCCAGAGTCCCGAGCAGCGAATCTCGGCCCGAGTTTGATGGAGACGACAGCGGTTTCATTGGTTCCCACGGACAGCAGCGAGGATCATGACGAATATCACTGCTCACTAGACTAGGCCATCTTGAGAACCAAGCTTTACCGAGGAGATTTGTATCTATTGTGTATGCTATACTGTCATAGTTTGTGTTGTCATGGCCAAGTGATGTAGATATTCATTGTTTTTATATTTTAATAGAGTATATTTATTGTAATAAAGTTGGCAGTCAAAAAGCATGTTAGAGCTATGCTCGTTTCTACCATAAAATTACTGAATGTAATGTGGAACATATAGAAAATACACAAATAAATAGATCGCCTAGACCAGAATCAGCCAAATTGTTGTTTAATATTCTGCCCCAATAAACTTGATCATACATAATGAATTTTGTACTTGCCATACGAATGCAGTGAAATAGAGTTTTGTGTGCGCTTATGTGAAGGTTTGATCATATATCACTTATCACAGGTCTTATCGCACCTGGTTTCTAAATTCTAAGTGCATAAAAGAAAATGTTAAGAACACATAAGTAGAAAAATTGTTGTTTTGAGAATTTACATCTACGTGAGAAACTAGGTTGCTTCAACCGAGTGGGTCATATCACGTCGCCTGTGACATTGTATGACGTATGACTCAAGTCTTAAGGCACTTACCAATGCCAAATATGTTTGTAAGAACAAACCAGTCAGTTAAAGTTTTTCGCTTTTAATCACAAACTTTAATAACATTAACATTCAGATGGACTTAGTACAATTTGCACATTACTACAATGCGTCTTAACGATTAAATTTGAACTCGAAACCAAAACTTGAATATAAATATTATGTTTATTTGGTTTGGTCATACACTGGTAGCAGGAAGCGGGGGGTTGGGGGGGGTAGGGCACATAAGAGGTGGAATCCAATGTTTACAACGACGTCGTGAGAAGCTAGGGCGCTTCAACTGTATAGGTCATATTGCCGTGCATTATTCATATTGTAGTTGATTTTCAATTAGTGTTGTTAGTTTTAAAAAAGATCCATTAATAATAAAGATTACGTTTGATAACGATAACAATAATACAATTTATAGTATTTGATTTCAAAAGAACATTTTAGTACGTAAATTAATTAATGATGTTTAAATCGCTTCCAATAACAAATTAAAAAAGTTTGTCGCAAATGTCATTTGATTGACGAACTTCTTATGTTCGGGAACCGATAGTGTTGGCTCGGGCGCTAAGCGCTCGACTCTGATTCGGGAGGTCCCGGGTTCGAATCCCGTCGAGACCGGCAATCCTGACTGAAGGTTTTTTCCGAGGTTTTCCTCAGTCGTCAAGGCGAATGCAAGGAATTGAGTCCTCTTAAATAGTCCTCGGACATACCTTCACAATTTCCTATCCGCACATACCAAGATCACCTGAAGAGGGGCTAATTGCACCCTATAACAGGTTTCCCACGATAAAAAAAATTATGTTCGGGAGAGAACTAATCAAACGCGCAAAGCATCACATCTGTTTGAAAAGAGTTTATTTAGATTTTAAAGGCGCGTCAATCGTCAGGTCATATACTCATAATGCACCACTCAAACCTTGGGGATGAGGGGAGAAGAGTCCCATGCTGGTCAGAACCAGCCACGGGTAAGGGGAGGAATGGGGTGTTCTCACGTCACAGTCATCATCGTCTTTGTCAACGTTCGTGGTGTCATGGTCGTCATCGTTAGGGAGGTCAAACGGGGATTGAAAGGGGTCCCCGACGACGACTGCTTGAGCTCGCCTCTAGTTTCACGGATTACTCCCCTATTGCTAGCTGATGTTTGAGAGATGAATTTATCTCTTTCCTCGCCTTGTACTTTTATCAGAGCCATGCTCTGGGCAGATTCTTCCCCGGGCCCAGACGGAGGACGCCAAGCGTTCACAACGCAACAAGAAGCGTGAGTGATCTTGATGATTTGTAAATATTTCTTTATTAAACTCTTTACATGGACCAGTGGTTCCCAAACCTTCCAGCCACTGTGCCCCCTGAGTAGTTTGGCTTCAACCACGTACCATACCCTTCTATAAACAAACAAATGAAATGATACCGAGCGCATTGTTTTCATACTGCCTTGAAGTTCTTGTAGCCAGCTTTGGAAAAATTGTACAGGCTTGTCTTTGTTTTGTACGTGTTTGGGCAGTGCCATTAAATTTATAAACGATATTTCTATGGACAGCCAGCATTAATGTGTTCTTCACAAGTTAGTAGCTTTTAACAAATATGCATGACTTTGATGATACAGTAACAAATAATGTTTTGTTGTGCTGGACTTTGTCACGTATAGCCCCTGGAAACTCCCCGCGTTCCTCTGGGGGTACGCGTACCACAGTTTGAGACCCACTGGATAGACGATAAGAAGAGAGTCTAGTTTGTCTGTTCTATTGCACAGGCGATGTCCACAAGAAGGTAATGAGAACAAGAAACGACGACGTGAGAAAACTAGGGCGCTTCAACCAGTTAGGTCTTGTTGCGCCGCCTGTGATATTGAAAGTAAATGAAATATGTTTATGTGTGTTTGATAATTTAATTGTTTTTAAGATTTAAAAGAATAGGAAATTTAGATGAAAATAATACAAAAACAAATATTATTTGAATAGCAATAAATAAATCACGGAAATGTTATTGTTGAAGTTTATGAGATTTAAGGTCATTACTACCGTTAGGTCAATTGCGCCGCCTGCGATAATGTAGATTATTAGTAAATTAATAACTCTATATATTGTTTCAAAAGGGAGGAACGTAAGGGGTTACGCGGGATGACGCGGGGTGGACAGGCTTGTGCTGCAGGGTCAGAATCAGCCACAAACAAGGGTGGGTCTTGGTGGTAGGTGGCCGGGGACAAGGGGCCGGGGCAGTAGCTTGACCATGGTCGGGACGGGGGAGGTTCTGTGGAATGTGACGAAATCAGGCTGGGCTTAGGCAAAGAACAGTGGGCAAGGGAGGGTATGGGGAGGGCATGGAATGGTGGTTCCCATACGTCGTAGTCGTTTGCGTCTGGGTCAGGGTCCGTGTTGTCATTGTCATCGTCGTCGGGGAGGTAGTCAAAGGTCAGGGGAAAGTTCCCAGACGACCGCCAGAGCTCGCCTTTAGATTCAGTAAGTTATATAATGTACGCTTCAAGTACCCTTATCAGCCTTTTGCCATTCTCGTCGACTAACTCTATAAATGTCATGTTCTCCTGAAGTCTTTTGTTCTGATCTTGTAACTCTGTTATCACTGTGTCAGGCCACAGAAGGCCACAATTTTGAATATACTTACGCAAGTAGAGTCATTAATTAACAAAACGACAAAGTCGCATATAATAATCTCGTCTGGTGTAAACCACGGAGGGTTATTGAATTAAGAAAAATTAAAAACTTTTCTCATATCAAATTCTATAAGATTAAACTGTCAGATTGTTATCAAATTGTCTTAAATTTATCAATAAAAATATCCTGATTTGCTGGACGGTTAGGAATGGATTTGATTTTCATTGCTGTAATTGTAATTATCTTGCTGGTCACAACCTGATGTTCGGTTTAAGGAATTTTGGGCGGTTTGTTTATTTTTTGGTTATTTGGATTAAGGGCGCGTTAACCGTTAGGTCATAATGCACCACTCTAGCCTGGGGAATATAGGGAGGAGGAGCCCATGCTGGTCAGAACCAGCCACGGGAAAAGAGAGGAAAGTGGGAGTTCTCACGTCTCGGTCATTTTCTTTTGTCATCGTTCTTGGTGTCATTGTTTGTCATCGTCGTTGAGGGGTCATCAAGAGAAGGGGGCAAGGTCCACGACGACGATCACCAGAGCTCGACTCTAGATTCGGGGAGTTATATAATACCCTTATTTCAAGCAGATGTTTGCGTGGTGGACTTTTTCTCTTGTTTGTTTTGTTTATTTAGATTAGGACGCAGCAACTTCTTCATAATGCTCCACTCTAGTCTTCGGGGATGCAACAAAAAAACAACCGTGCTCGACAGAACCAGCCGTTATCATGGGGGATGTTTGTCACATGGCCGGCCAGAGCTTGCCTCTTGTGGCGGGGAGTTACATACTCCCCTACGTCCTATAACTTATGATTGTGAGATGGACTCCTCGTCTCTTAAATCGCCTCTTAGATTGCCTGGGTGTAGTAAAAGCAAGATTACAACGGCAGACACCAGCTCGCTATTTATATATTGCACCGCCTGTGAAATTGTAAGTCAATTAATTTAATTTATTGTTTGTTTGAGAGTTTTTAATGTTAGCTAAGTTGATAAAGGAAACTAAATGAAAGAAGTTGGAAAATGACGAAGAAGGTGTCGTTGCTGGCTAAAGCAGGAATTGAACCCTGGACCGTCTTCATTGGAAACAGAGCTCTAACCACAAGGCCAAAGAGCCAATGAGTCATTGTCTTTGTCAAAGTTCGTGTTGACATTGTCGTCGTCGTCGGGAGGTTATTAATGGAACAGGAAAATATCACTTTGTGCCCCACTCCAGCCTAGGTGATGTGCGGAGGACAGGCCCATGCTGGACAGAACAAGCCACGGGTAGAGGGGAGAAAGGGAAGGTTCACACAGAATAACTTCTAGTCGATGACGTGAGAAACTCGGGCGCTTCAACCGTTTGTCATAAGGTGCCACTCTAGACTAGTGGCTATGGGGTGGAGGGTCCGTGCTGAGCACAACCAGCCACGGTTAGGGGGAGGAAAAGGGGGATTCTCACGTCGTGGTCGTCATCGTCTTTGTCATTACATCGTCATCGTTGAGGTAGTCAAGGGCAAGTGTTAGTGTCACCGACGACGATTGCCTAAGCTCACCTTTGGTTCCGGGGAGTTTGAAATCCGCTATAACTAGCTGATGTTTGCGAGGTGGACTTTTTCTCTTGAATCGCCTTTACAATTAGCAGAGCCATGCTCTGGGCCAAATTTTATCCCGGGCCCAGACGGAGGCAGGAGAGAAAAGTCCCATGCTGGTCAGAACCAGCCACGGGTAAGGGAAGGAAAGAGGGTGGTTTGGTTTATTTGGATTAAGGACGTGTCAACCGTTAGGTCATAATGCACCACTCTAAACTAGAGGATATGGGGAGGAACGTCCCATGCTGGTCAGAACCAGCCACGGGAAAGGGGAGGAAAGGGGCAGAGTCCTAGCCACTCGCGGAATAGATGAGTGAAGCTAGGTTGACTGAATAGGCATATTGTCGGCAGTTGAAAACCAACCAGCCTAGACGACCAAACAAAATACCTAGATTATGATTCTTACTCATCTCACAGAACATCACGCCCGATTACCAGTTTCAAAACACAGAGAGAAGTTCATCGTATGTTATGAGCACTAACTGTGATTGATCTTCTACACGGATAAGTAGATAAAATGTTATTTAGTCGAAGAGAAATCAAACACGACAGGAAAATTGCAAAATGCGATCAAGATGAACGGCGTCTGTTCTCAACAATGCCTTACCCACAGCCATCTAAATATAAAACTTTATATTCCTACGCGGCTGCGACGAAAAATAGTGCGCATGTTCGCAGCAAAGAACTCAGAAACTCAGATAAAACCATTCAAACTCTTTGGCCTCCATGCCAACAGTAATTATTATTTTTACACTCGCGTTGATGGATGAGTGTTTGGAGTATTATTTTACATCTTGTTTTGAGTTCTGTTTTTGTAAATTGTATCAAGTTTTGCCAATCAGTACACATCAAGATATCTGCCTCGCATTTTCAAAATATTATAACAAATAAATTAAGATTTTCGGGCTCCTAATCAGTGGGAGGGACCATACCGTATTAACTAATTCTATTATTTTGAAACCGTTTCAAACTAAACGCCAGTTTAATTCATCTAAAACTTGGTGCTTATTACTTAGAATGAACCAACTTTTATTAAAGAATATTAATAGATATTTAAAAATCTTTTAAAAAATCGGATGAGAGGTCTGGCGGGCGCTGCCCCCAATTTAGCTCTCAGGAAGTTTTTTGTCGGGTGGTCGTTCAGGGGGGGGGGGGGGATAAAAATAGGTTTTTTAATAAAAAATTATTATATAAGAACTTTGGATGCAACAAAACATAGCCTATTTTAAATCAATTCGACAACACGCATAAAATTTAAATATATAACATTAAATACAGAATACACCCAAATTGGTTTCAATTTAATCCGATTCGTGAAGTACAAAGATAACATTGTTATATTTTTATATTAGCATATCTATCATTTGTTGTGTTTTATTGTTTGAATGCTTTTGTATAATTTAAGATTGTAAGAATGCACGACTCAAGCCAACAGAGGATGTAGTTTAAAAAAATAATTATTGGGTGCGCGTCAACTGTTAGGTCATTATGCAACACTCTAGCCTAGAGGATGGGGAGGAGAGGCCGTGCTGGTCAGAACCAGCCACGGGTAAGGGGAGAAAGGGGATTTCTCACGTCGCGGTCGTCATCGTCTATGTCATCTTTCGTTGTGTCATTGTCATCGTCGCCGGGGAGGTCGTCAAGGGAAAGGGGATGTGTCCCGGACGACGATTGCCAGAGCTCGCCTCTATTTTCGGGGAGCAATATACTTCGCTCTTACTAGCTAATGTTTGCGAGGTGGACTTTACCTCTTGAATTGCATTTCACGATTACCATTTTGTTGCTCTGGGCCATTTCTACCACGGGCCCAGACGGGTCGAAATGTGTATGGTGTGAATTAACTTTCGTTAAATAACTTACTTTGAATGAAAAATTTAGTAAGTTTTGCGCCGTTTTCATAACATAGATGTACACCATATGATTGGGAGAGATCAAATTGCGTGCGCAAGGCATCATAATGGTATATTCTTCAAGCATGATGTACGTATCACATCTGGGAACAACATTTTCTCTGGTTAAGAGATGTACGTGAGTTAGACGTGTAATAAATTATCCTATGATTTACTAAAGACTAATTCTACACTTCAAATTGGCTTTATACTAATAAACGATTAGGATTTGGGAAATGTGGTTTATTTTCTGTCCTATTGAACAAATAGACTGACGGCGACGTGAGGAACTAGGGCGCTTCACCGAGTAGGCCATATTGCGCCGAATGTGATAATGAAAGTTTAAAATTGAATGGGCCAGGTCAATAAGTGCCCAAGTTACAAAAAATGCGCAAATGAGTTAGGACCGCCATTCTATTCTCCAGGCATAGGGGCATCATATTAATGCAAGAAACACCCAAGTTCGAGCAATTTAAAGCCATTTACCAGGCGATGAAAACTTGGCTCAAGGCAATAACTGACCAAGTACGTGTTACTTGGTCATTTCTTGCCATGAGGTTGGCGATCATGGGACTGCTTATGTAGATATTAACTACAGTAAGGAATCCTCCTCCTCTCCTAGTCTTATTTTATATTGTTATACAAATAATTTAAAATAAAATAATATATTTTGGGTAAAATTTAAAAAAATATATATATTTTGGGTAAAATTTAAAAAATATATATGTACACATAAATTTTTATTTTTTAATTTATTTTTCAATTGGCGTGATAGTTTATTGATATGTGGCTGCAAAGGGGTTAATGGAAAAGGCTTAAAAAAATGGTTTTATTCCTTAAAATTAAAAAAGTTAATGCAAGAAATGCCCAAGTGACAACCTCAAGTCAATAACTAACCAAGTAAAAAAAGTTCCCGATTTTTTTCCAGGAAAAGTAAAGTCTAAAAAAAAAAATCCTAAAACTGTATTGTTAGGTATCTTAAGGTTAAGTAGTGTGCAATTTTGCATGCTTTTAAATTAAAAATTGGCTGCGTTATCTAGTTTTATCGATTTATCTCAGAATGTGGTCTGTGTAACTTGGTCAGTTATTGACTTGGCCCATTCAATTTGTGTTTGTTATATTTATGTTTTGTATGTTGTTTTGATATTTAATTCAAGAAACTAAAATTATGGTGATATATTTACTTGAAACTAAATTCGACGGAATCTCAGTGGCTGACTCTTTATTTCCGAAATAACCTATCAACGCTGTTGCATTGACGAGCGAATAATGACCCGCCAGCGAAACAACATATTTGGAAGAGGCTGCTGTTTGTCACGTAACGACAGAATCGACAAGGCTGCTGTGCGCGCATTATTTGGTAAATAACTGAACCTCCACACTCAACATCCATATGATGACATGCAGCAATGATTACAACTCTATAGCAGTGAGTCTGGTAGTTCCCTCCGAGCAATGAAACCTCACGAGCGCCCCCGGCCACCTGGCAACGTCATTGCAGTTGGAGCTGACAACGTTCCAACTGTGCAATCCACACGAGGAATGCAACACACAAGCACCGCCAGTTCGCAAGTGTATTTGATCCGATGTATTCCCAAACAATTTCCGGGAGTTGACGTCGTTAAAAACTAAAACCATTGAGTGTATAATGTGGTTAAATTTTAAATTTTTATCGTTGGAAACCTGTTATAGGGTGCAATTAGCCCCTCTTCAGGTGAACTAGGTATGTGCGGATAGGAAATTGTGAAGGGATGTCCGAGGGCTGTTTAAGAGGACTCAATCCCTTGCATTCGCATTTACGACTGAGGAAAACCTCGGAAAAAACCTTCAGTCAGGATTGCCGGTCTCGACGGGATTCGAACCCGGGACCTCCCGAATCAGAGTCGAGCGCTTAGCGCCCGAGCCAACACGGTCGGTTTATAATGTGGTTAGAGACCCGACGCTATATAGTCGGTGCTTGTCAACCGCGCCAAAGTTCGTACCAGTTTAAGAGCTTACCTCATTCACGGGCGATATCAGTGTGTATTGTACAATTATTTCGGTGAAGGGCATTCAACCGTTAGGTATAATGCCCCACTAACCAGGGGGGTGGTGAGGATCCGATCACCGTCAACCACTTTTTGGGCTGATCCAGTTCCGGGACAGGGAGTTTTTTTTAATTGTTTAGGGGTTTTTTTCCTTTTTTAAAAAGGTTAAAGTTCCCCGGGTTGGGGCAATTTTTTCCCCCTTTTTGCCTTTTTTAAATTTTTAAAAAAATTGGGCCCGGGGGGGCGTTAAAAAAATTTCAAAAAAGTTTTAAAAAAAAAAAAAAAAAAAAAAAAAAAAAAAAAAAAAAAAAAAAAAAAAAAAAAAAAAAAAAAAAAAAAAAAAAAAAAAAAAAAAATTTTTTTTTTTTTTTTTTTTTTTTTTTTTTTTTTTTTTTTTTTTTTTTTTTTTTTTTTTTTTTTTTTTTTTTTTTTTTTTTTTTTTTTTTTTTTTTTTTTTTGGGGGAAATTTTTTTTAAAATTGGTTTGGGTTATTTAAAGTTCCCATTTTTTGTTTTTTAAAAAGTTTGTAGGGGGGGGAAAATGAAAAAAATTGGTTTTTACTTGTCTTTCGGGGTCTCGGGCGTCTTTTTTAAAAAATTAATTTGGGTTAGGGCAAATAAACCGGGGGGAAAAAGGCCAACATATTTTAAGGGGGTTTGGGGAAAAAGAAGGGCGTTCCCCAATGTTTGGGGGGTCTAAAACCCCCAACCCCCCCGGGAACAGAAAAAGGGTTAAAACTCAAGAATTGGTTTTGTTCCCCCCGACTAAACCCCGCCCCCCGGAAGGCAAGGTCAGAAAACCACCTTGAACGGCAACCACCAAACCAACCAAAGGGGCCTTCCAAGTGTTATTTTGTCAGGACCCAAAAAAATTTTCCGGGAGTTGGGTTTTCCAAAAACCAAGGTTTTAATTTGGGTTTTTCAAAATTTTTCGGGGGGTAAGGGTTAAAAGGGTTTCCTTTACCCCCTCCCCAAAACCCTTATGGGGGGAAAAGGTAAAGGGTTGGGGCTTTTTTAAAAAGGAAACTCAATCCCTTTGAAATTGAAATTAGCTGAAAAAGGGGGAAAAAAAATTCAGCTTTCCTTGAGGGATTCAAGGGTTGATAGATAAAACAAAAAAACCCCCAGCCACATTCCTTTAAATTTTTTTAGCACCCCACGCATAAGGGGGCCGTCAAGGCGGAATTTTCCCTTTTAAAAAACCCTTTTAGGGGAATATCTGGTTTTAAACTTTTTTGGTTAAAAGGGCTTAAAACCTTTTGGGTAAAAAAAGCCCCAACCCCAAACCGGGGGGGTTTTTGGGGGGGAAAACCCATCCCGTCAAACCCCCCCGGGGGGGGGGAAGGGGGGGGGCCCTGTATTGGCCGGGTAATGTTTGGGGAAGAAAAATTTCTAAATTTGGAAAAACGGGGGTAAAGAAACCGCTTAAAAAAAATTTTTTATTGGGCCCCGGGGTTTAATTTTGTTTTTGTTTTGTGGGTTTTTTGGTTTTTTTTTTTTTTTTTTTATAAAACTTTTGGGGGGGAAAAATAAAAACCGGGAAAAGGAATTTGACGGGGTTCCCCCGACCAAAATTTTCTTAATTTAAGGGGAAAAATAAAAATTTTCCCCAAATTTTTAAACCCAGCAAAACAAGCCTTAAAAAAAAGGGATTCCCCGTTTGGGCATCGGCAGGTTTTTGTTTTTTTAAAAGCTTTCAAATAGTTTTTTGGATTAACCGTAAACCCCGGATTTAATCCTTTCTTAAATTTTTTTTAAAGTTTTAAAAGGGGAATTTCTATTCAGGAGAGGCCGACGGCCCGGTTTTTTTGCATGGTCCCCCGGAAAAGGAGGTTTTTGAAAAATTACCAAAGAGAAACCAAGGAAAAGGGGGAATTTTACTTTAGGGGGCGGCAAAAAACAACGGGGGGTTTTTTCCCAGCCCAAGGGAATTAAAGCTTTTCAACCCGTTTTAATTTTTAAAAAGGCCCCCCCGGCATCCCCCCCTTGGGGAGGGGGGTTGGGCCTATGGTTCGGAACCAACCACGGGTAGGGGAAAGGGGGGTCGACAAAGCTTTATTTTTTTTCACTTTCCTTGGTGAGGTTCAAAAAATTAAAGGTTCGGCCAGAACTTCCGCCCTAGTTCAGGGGAAAGAAACAATTAATGTCCCTAAAAATTTTGGCCTTTTTTACTTTATTTTTGGGGGCCTTGTAATTAAAGCCCCTTTTCTGGGGTTTGGGGGAAGGGCCCCCAAAGGCGGGGGGAAACCCCCAAGGGGTTAAAAGGGGAAAAGGGGGGGGGGGCTTATGTTTTTTTAATCTTTTTGGTTGGCAGGAACCGGGTTTTTCCCCAAATTCCAGCCACTGGGGAAACCCTGGGCGTTTTAAACCCAGGTAACCCCCCTTTTTTTAAAAAACAAATAAATTTAGGTTTTTTTTAAAGCAAATTTGTTTTCTTAGAAAAAACTTTTAGAAAAAATAAACCCGGGAAAATAATAAAATTTACGGACCCCCAAATTTTTAAAAAAAAAAATGAAAATAGAATGAAAATTTAACTTTAAAAAAATTTAAGATTTGAAAGCTGGATTTTTTTTTTTAAAAAAATGCTTTCCCGGGGGAAAGGTTAAATTTTTTTTGAAAAAATTTTGGAATAAAGTTTAAAAAAGAATTTTTTTCTGAACACCCCCCGGGGGTTAAACCAAGTTTCTTTGGAAAAAATGAAAGAAAACCTGGGGAAATTTTTGGGTTTAAAATTTGGGGCCGGGGGGCGCCCCTTGGGTTTGTTAGTTTTTAATTAGTTGGCCAATGTTTTTTAAAAATGCGTTTCCCTTAGGGTTTTAAAAAGAAAGGGGTAAAGGGGAAATTTTTCCCAAAAGGGTTTTTTTTGCATGTTGGGTTTTTCAAAAAATAAATTTTGGGTTTTCGGATAATTAATTAGTGAAATTTCTGGAGGGGTTTTATTTTTTCCCCTTGTAAAACCATTTAAGGTTTCTGGGGCCCAATAATTCACCAAAGCAAACAAAAAGTTTTAATTGAGAGGGATTTTAATTTTTTAATTTTTCCCAAGGCCTTTGGGTGTAAATTAGAAACCCCCCTAAATTTTTTTAAAAAAATTTAAAAAAAAACCCCCCCACTTTTCCCCCGTTTTTTGGAAAATTTATCAAATTTGTAATTGAGAAAAAGGTTTTTGGGCCCAAATGTTAAAAGCATTCCAAATTTTACGAAATTTTGTTATTTTAAAAAAACCAAAAATAAAAATTTTTGAAATTTCCAAAAAATTTTGGGCTTTTTTTAAAAACCTGGACACCCCCCCGGGCCCCGGGGGGAACGGGAACCAAGGGAAAACCACTGGCTAGCTTTGGGGCATTTTGTTTGTTTTCTTTTCCGGCGAGAATCTAAAGGGGAAAAAAAATTGGACGCGAGGGAAAAATTTCGTTTAAAGTTTTGGGGGAAAAAACTCCCCTTTTTAAGTTAGTTTTGGAGGGGCTTTATTTTAAATTGGGGTTTTTACGAAAAAAAGCAAAAAAGAATTTGGGCCAAAAAATTTTTAATGAAACTGTAAAAGGGGGCAAAAAAGGTTTTGCGCCCCTACAAACCCAAGCCCCCTCGGTTTGGGAATAGTTAAAAAATTTTAAATTCAACCCTGTTCAAGGCCAAAATCGGGCCTAAAGCCAAAAAGGTAATTTAAGTAAAAAAATTTTTTGGCCTTTTGACCTGGCTTAATGAAAAAACCCCCAAAATTTAAAAAAACCCCCCTTTCTTTCCAAAAATTTAAAATCCCCTTCAGTTAAAATAAAAAAATGTTTTTTCTTCAAAAAACATTCGAATTTGTTTTTGGAAAACCCCAAATTCCTGGCAAAATCCAAAAAATCGTTTTTGTCCAACGCTCGGACCCCTTCCCGGGGCCCTGCCGGAGCCAAAATTTTTAGTGGGGAGCCGTTTTTGGCATTTTCGGGGCATTTTTTCCCTCGGGGCGCCCGGGAAGGGGATTTTTTCATTGCCGGCCCCCCCGGGGGAAAAAACAAAAATACTTTCTTAATTTTTTTTTGAGGGGGATTTAAAAAAATTTCCCCTTTAAAAATTCAAAATATAATTTAATAAATGGGGGGGAAAAAGGGAGGTTTTTGTCAAATTAAAAGGTTTCGTAAAGGGGGTTCGGTTTTTAAAACTAATTTTAATTTAAAACCTAAGCGGGCTTTAACCCCCTGGAAATTCCGTAAAAAACGGCTTCCAAAAAGGCCCAGGAAAATTTTTGAAGAAATTTAACATTTTTTAAAAATTTTTTTGGGGTTTAAAGGGTTAAAACCTTTCGAAAAATTCAACTAAACTTTGCCAAAAGGCGAATTTTTGTGGATGAATTTTTTTCCCAGGGCTTCAAAACCAGCCTTTTGGGGGGAGGTTGTAGGGATACCCCCTTTGTCCCCAATTTAACAACTTGGCCCCCCCCCTTTCGAACAAAGGGGGGGCCCCTGGGAAAGACCCTTTTGGGGAAAAAAAAGGGTACAACCTTTTTTGGGTTTTTTAAAAAAAAAACCAACAAAATTTTTTAAAGGGAGGGGTTTGTCTTTTTTTTTTCTGTAAATCTCTGTCCGTGTTTTCATTGGCCCCTTTCGGGGAAAATGTCAAAAGGGAGGGGGTTCCCCCCCGCCCGAGAAAGGGGGGGAAAAAAAGGAAAATTTAGGGGCCTAAACTTTTCTTTTTGGGGTATTTCCCTCAAAGGGGTGGTCGTCCCAGGGGAAAAGGGAGGGGTGGGGAGGTTTTAAGGAATTTTTTAACTTCCCCAAAAATTTTAATGGAACAAGGGGGGCTTGGGGGATAAACCGGGGGGACTTGGGGTTTTGGGGTAAAAAAACCCCCCAAGGGTTGGGGGGAAAAGGGGGGGTTCCCCTTCCCTTTCGCCCCCTGGTTACCTCGCCGGGGTTTTTGGCCTCGCCCCCGGGGATACGGGGGGGGTTTTCCCCCGCGGGGGGGGAAAAAATTGGGGGCCCACTCGTTTTCTTTTTGGAACCCCGGGGGTTTTCCCAAAAAAAAAAATAACTTCTTCCATAATGAAAAGGGGTTTTAATTCCGTTTTTTTTGGTTTGGAAAAGGGCCGTAAAGCTTTTTAATGCCACCCTTGGCCAAAGGGGGATTAAAAGGCCTGTTGGCCAGAACCATTCCGGGAGAAAACAAAACAGGAAAGGGGGGCCACGGGGGTTTCTCATTTTTTTGGTCTTTGTTCCCCGGGGGTTTAAAAATTAAAAAAATTCGTGTGGGGGTTTTAGAAGTTCTTTTAATTTTTGGAAAAAAAGGGGGGGGGCGCAACCCTAGGCTTCCCCCTTTTGGGGAGGGAGTAAAATCCCTTTTTCAAACCCAAAAGGTTTATTAAAATGGGGAAATTTTCCCTTTTTAAGGGGCCGGGGGCGTTTTTTTCCGACTGGGAAAACCTCGGGAAAACCTTAAATGGGTTTGGGTTTGGGGAAGAGGGGACGAACCCCCGGGGCCTCCTTTTTTGGGGGAGAAAAATCCCTTCCCCAAAAAAATTTTTCAAGGGATTTTCCTCATTTAAAAACCCCCAAGGCAAACCCGCCTCCTCAAAACCCCTTCCGTGGGGGATTTTTTGGGGTGGGAAATTGAAGAAGGAACCCCCCTCCCATTCAAGAACGGTTTTTGGTTTTTTCTAAATTTAATGTTTAACATTATGAAAGGGAAAAAAGATCCCCCTGGAAATTTTTGAAAAGGGTTTTTAGCTTGAAAAGGGGGGAAACCCAAAAACCGAAAAATTAAAAAAATTTTTGGGGTTTTAAACTTTAAAAATCATTTTTTTTTTAAAGGGGTAAGTTTTTCATTTTTTAATCGGTTTTAAAGGTTTGGGGGGCAAAAGGTGCAAAAACCAAAAAATAAAACCCCAAAAAAAAATATTCCTAAGGGAATTTTTAGAAATAAGGGGTTGTGAAAAATTGTTAAAAAACCAAAATGCCCCTTTTGGCATTTTGGTTTTTTTGGGGGGCCCCTTCCTTTTTAAAACAAACAACCAATTAAGGTTTTTTAATTGGGCCCAACTTGGGGGGGGAAATTGGGGAAGGGGGACCCTCCGGGGGGAAAACCAACCCAAACCGGGAAAAGGGATTTTAAAAAATTTAAGTCGGGTATTTGGGGCTTTTGGTCTTTTTTGGGGTTCGTTAAGGGGTTCAAAAAGGTCGTAGTGCCCAAAAGGGGAAAAACCCACCAAAGCCGCCCTGGGGAAGGGAGTTTTGGTCGCAATTTTTTTTTCCGAATGGCAGGTTACCCCAATTGGCTTCCAAAGGGGGGGGGTTGTCGCTTAATCCAGGTTGTTTTGGGGATTTTAATATATCCCCCTTCCCTAGTTAAATTTTTTGGGGGAGGTGGACTTTTTTTTTTTTTTTTTTCCCCTTTTAAGCCTTTGGGCAGAGCCATGCTCTGGGAAAAAACTACTAAAAACCCCCTTCAAATCATGATCATTTTCCCACTACCAAAAATTTTGAATTTTGTTTTTTTTTAAGGGCGCGTCAACTGTTGGGTCATATTACGCCTCCTCGAAAATTTTTATTTTTATTAGAAAATTAAAAAACCAATATTTTTTTTCAAAAGGGTGGAACATAAGGGGCGACGGGGGGGAAACGCGGGTGGAAGACCTTTGCGGGTCAAAAACCGCCACAAGCAAGGGAAAGGCTTTGGTGGTAGGGGGCCCGGGGGAAAGGGGGCCGGGGGCGGGGAGTTTGGGCCCGGGGGTCGGGTCGGGGGAGGGCTAGGGAATGTGGTTTTTTTAAAATTTTGTTGAAATGATTTTTTTTAAATTTTTTTTTTTTAAATTTTTTTTATTTTAAAAAAACAGAAAAAAATTTTTGATATTAAAAAAAATTAAAATTAAAAAAATCATTTCATAAAAATTAAAGTTATGAAAAAAAAGGGTTTTGTTCATTAGTTCCATAAAAAAAGTTTTTTAGTTCCCCTTGCTGTGCATTTTAAAAAAATACTTATTTTTCAAACCTTTTTTAAAGCTTTTAATAAAAGGGTGATTCCCCCGGAAAAATTTTTTAAATATAATTTTATTTTTTTGGCACAGGTTATAATTAAAAGCTTACTTTTTAATCCCCCCTACCCCCCCCAAGATAGGAAATGTAACCGAAAATATTTTTTTAAAAATTTTTTTTCCGTAATAAATTTGTGTATTTTTTTGGGCATTTTTTAAATTTTTAAAACGCCCTAAATAAAATTGTATTTTTTAAAAAAATTTGGAAAAAAAAAAAGTTATTTGGGCGAAAAAGTTAAAATGCAATAAAATAAAAATTTTTACGAAAAAAATATTAAAAAATGATATTTTCGTTATCATGTTAATTTTTAATATAAAAATTTTAAAAATATTTAATTTTTCGATTAGAAAATTTTTCCCAAATATTTTTAAATTGATCATAGCAGTTTTTTCTTTAAAAGCATCCCCGACTGGGTTCGAACCCAAAAAACCTCCGGTTTTAACTTGCTGGGTTTTTAAAAACCTTTTGAGCCACCGGACAACAAACAAATTTTTACTTAACTGCTAGTTTTTGAAAATGTTGATTTTTATGACAAAACGCCAGGGATTTTTACGACAATTCTAGGAATCAATAACTGTTTTTCCCTTAAAGCGGGCTAATGTTTAAAAAAACCCTTTAATATTCATAATTTTAAATTGTTTTTTAAATTTATGATATTAATAATTGTACAAAAAACCCCTTTTAAATTTTTTTTTTTTTTTATTATAATGGAATAAAATACGGGGTTTTAAAAACAAGAAAAATTCCCATCATATCAAAAACAGCCCTGGGTTGGGATTATTTAGCCGGGGTTTGGGGTTTTTTATCTCGGATCGGGACTACTTCTTTCCTACAAGGATTCGACCTTTCCCGTCATCGGGGGTACCCATACCCCAAAACCCGGGTTTGGGCTCAAATTTTTTAATTTCATCCCTAAAGGGGCGTGAAGGATTTCCCTTCCCCTGAACACCCTGTGTCAGTATGATCACTTTTCCTCGGGGAAAAAAAAAAAAAGGGTTCTCGCGGAATGTCCCGTATGGGGGGGATTGGTGCGTTGATAAGGTGGGGGGCGGTTGTCCTTTGGGGCTTTTGGGTTTTGGTGGGTTTGCCCTTTGAATCGAAGGGCGGGAGCCGGGGGGTCAACCCCTCTTCCGGGGGTCACGTGGGTATCAGGATGTTTCAAGAACAGGGCTCATGTCCTGATGGGGGCCTCCCAAGCGCCCGGTTTTTGATTTGGGGCGGGGTTAAGGGTTGGGGTTTTTTTCCCGAAAATCCCGGCGATTTGTTGGCTCTCCCTCCCGGGGACTAAGTTTTTTTGACCCTCCTGGGGGAAAACAGCCCTTGAATGGTACTTCCCCTTCGGTCCCCCTTTATTTAGAATTACTTTGGGCTACGTTTTATCCAAGAGGAATCGGGATTTAAAAGTGTCTTTCCCAAAGGCATCGTTCCCCTTACATGATAAATGGGAAATTTTTTTTAAATTTTTTGATTTTTTGGGTTTTTTTTTTTTTTCATTTTTTAAAGTGAATTTTTTTTTCAATTTTTCTGTACGTATTTCCCTTTTATTTTTTAATTTGCCCAAAATATCTAGAGATAAAAAAAATTAAAAAACGGGGGGAAAACAATCCCAAAATTTAATATAGGTTAAAAATATAAGAAAGGGAGGTTGTAACAAAAAAAATGTGTAAAAAATGGAACAAAAAAATTTCCAAATTACAAACGCTTTGATCCATCAAATTTAAAAATTAGAAATTTAAAGGGAAAACCGTAGAAAACTCCCTTTTTTAAAACCCCAAGAAATGATAAATTTTTAATGTACTATTGAGGTTTAAAGGGAAAATGGCCCGTATGATCTGGGGTATCGGTTTTTCGTGGGGGGGGTTGGCCCGTGAATTTATCCAGAAAGAAAATTTAAATTTTTTCCCAAAAACCAACATTGGGAAGTTTTCAAACATAATTTAAAGTGCTTCTTTTTACATACAGAAACCTGTTAATTCAGTGCCTAGATCCCCGATTTTCCCCCTCAAAATATCCGTAAAATTAAAGTTTTCCCTTAAATTATTATTTTTTCCCCCCTTTTTTCGTACCCCTATTTCTATGCATAATCCCTCTGGGGAAAAATGCCGTTCCAAATTAAGTAGGTAAATGGTTTAAAGAGCGGGGGCCCGGGTTTGAGAAGAAAATTTTAAGGGGTTTTGGGCCCCTTGCGGTTGAGGTGACGTAGAGTTTTCCCTCGAGGGCCCGCAGATCCCACCCCAAGACAAAGAGTATCAGGCAAAGGGGGGAAAAAAGCGATAGGGGCCGGGGTTTTTCTTCAGGACGCACAAAAACGATCGATTGCGGAAAAGCTTTGTGCTGACAGGATTTTTCAGTCAGCCGTCGGGCATTCACCCCGCACAAAGGTTCTGCCGGAAACACTCTTTTGGATGCCCGCACTTTGACGCGTTTTTTCCCTATTTTTTGGGGAAAGAAAAAGAAAAAAACCAATTTCCCAAAAAGGAATGTCGTTATGTGGGGGCGGAACACCTGAACAAACGCCAAAGATCATGAGCAACTTTTAGTCACAATAGTGTAAACAGAAATGTTATTTTAAATTGAATTAACTGAAAAGTAAATGGGTCGTCTCGTTTTTGTAAATCGTTCGAATTTTTCATTATCGTCATCGTAGGATAGGTCGTCAAGGAAGGGGGGAAGGGTTCCCCGCCCTTTTAAACTGCCAAGGGACCCTCAGCCTCTAGTTTCTGGGAGAAATATACTCCCCTTTACTACTGACGTTTGCGGGGTGCCCGTAAATTTAAAATTTTGGAAAAACCCAAATTAGTTCAAATTTGGGAAAATTTTGGGAAATTTTTGTCGCTTTTAAATTCTTCACATATGTTTGGGAGAGATCGTTTTGCAAGTGAAAAGGCATCATATATTTTGGAAAACTTTTTCTGCTAGGGTATATTTGGTTTAAAGGGGAGCGTAAAAAAGTTTGGCCCATAATGCACCCTCTAACCTACAGGGGGGGGGGGGGGGGGGGCCCAAGCTGGTCAGAACCAGTCACGGGTAAGGGGAGGGAAAAGGGTCACGTCGTGGTCGTCTTTTGTCTTTTGTCATTTGTTGGGTGGGGGGTCATTTTTTCCCGTTTTCGTGTTGGGGGGGTCATAAGGCAAGGGGGGAAAGGCCCCCCCGACGACGATTGCAAGAGTTTAAACCTCTAGATACGGGGAGTAATAAAATTTACATTTTCTTACTAGGATGTGTGCGAGGGGGGCCCTTTTTTTCTTGAATCGCCTTTTACGTTTAGCAACCCCATGCCCCGGCCAATTCCCCCCGGGCTCAGAGGGGGGAAACTTCTGCTAAAATTTTAATTGTAGGGTTTAAAAGGGTTTTAAAATGATGTTAGACCAAAAGGGCGCCACTATGCCCAAGGCAATAGGGGATGGGGGGAAAATTGACCATTTTAAAATAAAACCCCCCAAAGGGAAAAACTAGGGGGGCTTAAACCCCGGGTTGGTTTTAATATGCCGCAAGTAAAATGGTGGGTTTGTATTTTAAAAATTGTTTTTACATTGAGGATTTAAAAAAATATTTTTTCCCCTAAATTAATATGGTAAGTGACCAATTAAATTATTTACAGGGCCCTTTTTCTTTTTGTGCCACGGGGAGGGCTCCCCCTCAAAAATTTTAAATTTAATTTTTTTTAAAATTTTTATTTTTGGGGGCCCCAAAACCGTAAGATTATTTTTTGCGAAACTTTTAGCCTATGGGGTTTTTACTTTGGGAAGGACAGGTTTTTAATCTTGTACAGAAATGGGATCATACAATGGGGGGGGGGGAAAGGGAAAGAGGGTGGTATCTCGCTGAAGGGCCCAAATTTTTTTTTTTTTTTTTTTTAAATTTGTACCGTGGGAAACCTTTATAGGGGGCAATTTGCCCCTCTTAGGTTAACTAGGTTTTGGGCGGATAAAAAAATTGGGAAGGGATGTCCGGGGGGCTTTTTAAGGGCCCAAATCCCTTGAAATTGGGCCTTTTAAAAAAGACCGGGGAAAACCCTCGAAAAACCCACTTCGTCAGGATTGCCGGTCTCAAAGGGGTTTTCGAATCCGGGACCCCCCGAATGCGTTAGGTCTTTAATGCACCACTCTACCCTAAGGGGGGGGGGGAGAGGGGGGGCCCCCTGCTGGTCAAAACCCCAAGCCACGGGTAAGGGGGGAAAAAGGGGTTTCTCACGCCCGGGGTTTGTAATCTTTCCTTTGTCATTTTTCGTTTGTGTCATTTTCATCGTCCCCGGGGGGATCGTCAAGGGAAGGGGGCCAAGGCCCCCGACGACGACGGGCCGAGCTCGCCTCTAGTGTTGTGGAAAAATTTTACGCCCCCAAGAAATATACTTCGTCTCTCTTCTCTTTTTGTTACGACTAGCTGAGCCAGTTTTCCTCCGGATTTTTTTTTGGGTAAATGAAATATTATAATATATATAGGGTTGAATTGCACTGGGGGGAGGACCCTTTGTTCCCTTTTTGGGCCACAGAAAAAATTAATTTTTAATCTGGGTGAGGAAAAAAAGAGACGAAGCACAAACGTCCTCATGAAGGCAAACCCTTGGGAGATTGCACGAACGGGCCCGGCCCCCCGTTTTTGTTTTTATGCGTTTGAGATAAATACTTCAAGAACTAGGGGGGGGTGGGGGTTTTCCCAACTTTTTAAACTGGGTTTGGTTTTAAAGGGTAGGTCCCCCGATAACAATAAAAAAGTAATATTGCCCCTTTGGATGGGGTTCCAGTCCAGTCAATTTGTAGCTTAAATACAAAATGCTTTCAATAAGAACAGACAAAAAAAATTTTTTTTGGTTTAATTTCGGGTTTTTTTCCAATTTTTTTGGGGGGATTGGGCGCCGTCAACGGTTAAAATTTAAATAACGCACACCCCAATTTTTTAAAAAAAGGGGAAAACCAGGGGGGCCAAAGGGGGGGAAAAGGAAACTTCCCCGTATCTTTAAAAACTAACCCCCAAACCCCCCCCCCCCAACCCCCCCCCCCCCCCCCCCCCCCCCCCCCCCCACCCAGCTCGCCTAAAAGTTTGGGCCCAAAGGGATGCACTCCCTCATACTAGCTTTTTGATTGGAAAAGGGAAATTTTTATCTTTTTCCTCGTTGTACGGTGACAGCTTCATGCTGTGGGTGGGGATTCTAGAGGGGGTTTCCGGGACGAGGGGATAAACTAGCAGAAGATCGTTGCCCAAGATTATTCACAGGAAAAAAAATAAAAAGCCCATTTACAGATGCAGTTTTATGACGGGGCCCACTTTTTCCCCAGCCGCGCCCACCAAAAACCCCAAGCAAACAATGAGTGCAAAACACCCCCCACCCCCCGCCTGGGCGGGCGGAAAAACCCCTTTCTCGCACAGTCCCAAATAGAACGTGTGAGAACAGCAAAAGTTTTTTAGTTTTTTATCAAATGCTTTAGTTCATAAATAAAAAAAAAGGTTTTTTTAAAATTTGTGGGGCTTAATAACTCGCCCTTCCCCTAACTAGGGGATGTGGAGGGGACGCGAGCAAACCTTTGGCCCCGGTTTTTGAAAACCAGGGATGCACAAGGTATAATAAGTGACATGCATTCCCACAGAGCATAAGGCTAAGGTTGGGGTCTTTTTGGGTTTCCCAGGGGAGGCAAAATACAAATTTGTAGGCTAAGCAAAATTTGCTTACGCAATTCTCACGTTACAATAAAAATTTTATTTGACAGCACTACGGAATATTCTAGGTTTTATCAAAAGGGAAAAGCCTGGGTGTAGTAAAGCAAGATTACAAAGGCCGGGCACCAGCTTGCCCATTTATATATTTCGCCGCTTGTGATATTGTAAGTAAATTTTTTTAATTTTTTTTGTTTTTTTGGGGGAGTTTTTTTAAAGTTTTAAGTT
Source organism: Sweltsa coloradensis (assembly GCA_024449915.1). Classification (NCBI taxonomy): domain Eukaryota; kingdom Metazoa; phylum Arthropoda; class Insecta; order Plecoptera; family Chloroperlidae; genus Sweltsa; species Sweltsa coloradensis. The sequence continues at coordinate 19,989 of JAMZAV010015708.1, read as the reverse complement.
TATAAAGGAAACAAATAACAAAAATGGGGAAAAAGACAAAGAATAACAAAAACTCTAAAAGGCCCAATTCTTTCCCCCGGGGCCCTAGACGTTTAAAAAAAATAAGATGGGCTGGCTGTCCGGCCATATTTCTCCCATTTTAGTCTTGATGTAGTGTTGGTTTTTTTTCTTAAAACAGGGGGTTTTTTATTTTGCTTGAAATTTGGGTCCTTTTTCGCACTCAGTCATGAAAGGTTAATGTTGAGTGAAATCGTTATCTCGAAATTTCATATTTTTGACACTTAGATTTGGTAAAACAAATAACCTTGGATTGAGAAATTAAGAAAGTTTTTAATAACTCTGTTTTTACGATCCAAATCTGAATGGCTGGGGGGTGGGTGGGGTGGGTGGGTGGGTGGGTGGCTGGTTAGTTTTCGGGGGAGATTAATTTTTGCCCACAGAGGGAAAAAGGTAAAAACTTAGAAACATGAAAATTGGACCACACTTAGAGTACTTCAGGGGGCGCAGTGACTTTTGCTTTCAAACCCAAAAAACGGGTAACGGGACAGGAGAAAAAACCCAAAAATTTTGGGTGTAATCAAAACGCCTTTAAATTTCCAAAAACGTGGTAATTTGACAAAATTGAAATTAAACATGCTATTAACCCATTATAAATACTTGCGTCCCAAAAAACCCAAGGGGGTAAATTTTGGGGGTGACCATGGGCCCAAAAATGGAAAAAAAAAAAAAATTTTGAACTTTAAGAAAAGAATCTTCAAAGAAAACGCTACAAATGAGATGTTTCAAAAAGTGGAATACATTTTGGGTATCTCTCATTCTTTAAACACTTTTTTAAAATTGGGAAAAACCTAATTGGGGGAACGGGTACCGGGGAAAATCAAAAAATTTTCAAAAGTAGGTAATTTTGTACCTTAAAGAATAATACGCTTCTAAGAAAAAAGGTTCAACTTAGAACTTTGAAACTTTGGGGCCCCACTCAGATGTACCCCAAAATAACCAAAAAGGGGAATCGGGGAAACCCGGGGAAAAAACAAAACAAAAAGCGAAATTTTCAGGCGTTTTAATTTTTACAAGCTTTAAATTAAACAAAAGCTCTTAAAAAATTATAAATATCTTGTTTTTGTTAAAAAAACAAGGGATATCCCTTTTGGGGGGGCCGTGAAACCCAAAAAGTAAAAAAAAAAAAAAATTTAACTTAACAAATTTAAAACATTTAAGTCCCTTATTCACACCTTGATAGGGCCCAAAGAAAAAAACCAAAAAAATGTTAAATCCCAACCAAATACAAAAAATTTTAAAAAAAAAAAAAAAAAAAAAAGGGGGGCCAAGGGTCCCTTAAAAAGTTTTTGGCTATGAATGCTGTTAGATATAAAGTTGAGCCAAGGGGTTTTTTTTTTTTCTCCCCAGTTTTTTGCTTTGAAAATAAGTAAGATTATTTCGCCTGTTGCCCAGCGCCAAGCCAAAAGATTTTTGGGGGTAAAAAATTTAAAAAGTTTAAACTCGAAATCATAAAAAAAGGCTTGGCCAAATTTAATTTGGTTTATGGCCAAGAATTTTTTTTATTATTTTCGAGTTTTAAAATTTTTCTTTTTTAAACCCCAAAAATCGGGGGCTTGCGCTCGTCAACCCGGCGAAATGATCTTACTTATTTTTAAAGGAAAAAAAAAGTTGGCTCAACCCTTTTTATATCTCACAGCCCTTTCACAGCCGAAAAACTTTGAAGTTTGAGCTTGGCTGCCGTTTTTTTTTTTTTACAAATTTTTTGTATTTGGTTGGATACTAACCTACACTAGCTGATATTGGCGAGGTTATCGTAACGTGATCAGATACCGTAGGAACGGAAGGGGGGAGTGGGGGGGGGCTATTATATCACTGAGACGACGACAATGCGAAACCCAATATAGGGCCCAAAGATACACGACGACCCTGAGAAAAAAAGGGGGGCTTTTAACCGGGTGGTTATATTTTTCGCCGCCCTTTAAAATTCTTACTAAATAAAAGTTATTTGGTTTTTTTTTATTTTATGTAGTGGGTTTTTGGGTTTAATTGGTTTTTTGGGGAAAGCGCCACCCGTTTAGTTCGTTACGGCCCTTTGAATATGAAAGAAACAATAAAAAAATCCAAAATGCCCATATATTTTAAATTTACAATATAATATAAACGTGACTGTTTTATGTGTTCCTAGGACACGTCGCAAAGTTTTTAGTTTAGCCCTTTTTGGTAACTCTAGACGGATATGTATTATATGGAAATTTGTAAAAGGTTTAAAAATGTATTACTATCTTCGGTGTGTATGTGCACAAATTATACAACGTTCCTTATATTCATCTTACTTTTAACAAAACCAATCACATCACACACCCATAATAACACGATTAACACTAACCCTTTTCCCGCCCGAAGTTTTTTCCCTTTTTATAAAAAAATTGGGTTTTTCTTATATATTTTGTAATTTGAACCCCCCTTTGACGTTTATTTGGTTTTATTTTTTTTGTGGGGCGCCGTCAACCCTTAGGGTTTTAAAGCGCCATTGAGCCCCAGGGGATATTTTGAGTAGGGGGCTTGCTGGTCAGAACCAGCCACGGAAGGGGAGGGGAAAAGGGTTGGGGGGGGGTTTTCCCCGTCGCGGAAACGGGCACGTATTTGTCATTGCTCGTTGGGGTATTAAAAAATCAATTTAAATTTTTGTATTTTTTCATTTTTACCAACTGAGTCACTAAGTAAGTTTCAGTTGGGAAAAATTAAAACAAAGCGACCCCAAACCAAAAACCCGTGGCCCCGACGCAATCAACGAGTGAGCGACAACCAAAACCAAAAATCGATTTTTTTTTAATATTTGGAAATATAGCAATCAGTGGGATGGGGCAGTGCGAACACCCAAAAAACAAAGCAAGGGGGGAAACAACAAAGGCCCTTCGGGGAAAAACCCTTTTAATTTATTATGTGCTTCGTAACTAGCACGAATCCAAAGTCACCGTTTAAATAAATTTCCAGCTCAAGAACTGATGGACCCTTTAAAACCCCAAAACCCAAAATTTAAAAAAAAAATTCTGGGCCCCATAGCGGGAAAAACGTCTCTGGATCTTATGTATTAGAAAAAAGAGGGCGCTAACCACAAAAAACCCAAAAAAGATGAGGTGGGGCCCTTTAAAACGACTGCCAAGCCCCGCTTCCCAGTTTTTGAAAATTCCTCCGGGCCCAAGGGGTGTAAGTTGGAAAAAACCTTTTATGGTCAGCACCCCCACGGGTAAAAGGGGGAAATTTTGTGGTGGTGGGTTTCTCACGTCGCCGGCCAGAGCTTTGCCTCAGTTTTTGAAAGTTTTCCGGGGGGGAAAAGGGGGGTAAGTTTGGGAAAAACCTATACCCGGTCAAACACCAGCCACGGGTAAAGAGGAGGTTGTTTGGTGGTTTTCTCACGTCGGGCCGGGGCCCAAAACCTTTGCCTTAGTTTCGAAAAGGGCTCTCGCCTAAGGGGGTAAGTTTAAAGACCTATAATGGTCAGCACCCGCCACGGGTAAAAAGGGGGAGGGTTTTGGTGGTGGTTACTCAAGTCGCCGGGCCCGAGCTCCCTTTTTAGTTTCGAAGAGTCCTCGCCCAAGGGGGGTAAGTTTTGGGAAAAACCTAAAACCCGGTCAGCACCCGCCAAAGGGTAAAGAGGGGTTGTGGTGGTGGTTACTCACGGGCGCCGGCCCGGTCGGGCCCCTAGTTTCGAAAAAGGGCTTCGCCTAAAAGGGGTTAAGTTGGAAAGGGCCTATCTGGGGCAGGGGAAACCCGCCCCGGGTAAGGAGGGGGTTGTGGTTTGGGGGTTACTAAAGTCGGGCCCGGGCCCAAACTCGCCTCCCAGTTTCGAAGGTCTCTCGCCTAAAAAGGGGGGTAAGTTGGGGAAAGGGCCTATACTGGCAGACACCAACGGGAAAAGAGGAGGTTTTGGTGGGGGTTCTCACGGCGCCGGGGCCCGAGCTCCCCCTCTATTTTTTGAAAAAGTCTCTCGGGCCCAAGGGGGGTAAGTTGGGAAAAAAACCTATACTGGTCAGCACCAGCCACGGGGAAAGGAGGGGGTTGTGGGGGGTGGGTTTCTCACGTCGCCCGGGCCCGAGGGTCGCCTCCTTTTGTTTCGAAGAGTCTCTGCCCAAGGGGGTTAGTTTGGAAAAACCCTATACTGGTTTAAACACCAGCCAAAGGGGTAAAGGGGGAAGGTTGTGGTGGTGTTTACTCACGTCGCCGGCCCCGAGCTCGCCTCTAGTTTCGAAGAGTCTCTCGCCTAAGGGGTTTTTGTTTGGGAAAAACCTATAATGGTAAAAAAACCCGCCACGGGTAAAGGAGGGTTTTGGTGGTGGTTCCACGTCGATGGCCCGGCCTCGGCTCTAGTATTGGGGAGTAAAATACTCCCCCTTTCTAGCTAAGGTTTTTGAGGTTGGGGGCTTTTTCTCTTTAATCGACTTTAAACGACCCAAATTTGCAGAGCCCTTTCTATGGGCCAATTCTACCGGGCCTTTAAAGGGGGTTTATATAACTGTTAGCAATTTAAAGGGGAATTTTCAAGGGGGGCATTTTTTAAGGGGGACTCAATCCCTTGCATGCATTCTAATCAAAGGGCCCAAGAAAACCCCGGAAGCTTTAAGGCAAAATTGCCCATGGCGGGTTATCCCAACACGAGACAGCCCGAAATGAAAACACCCAGGGGAAAACTCATTACCTACTAACTGATGTTTGCAAGGGTGGACTTTTCCTCTTTCCTCGCCTTTTTAAAAATTAGCAGGGCCAGCTCTGGGCCCCAGACGTGACTTATAGGGAAAGGGCCCCTCCCCTGTAGACTTTTGGTTTTAAACTGGATTTAAGGGGGCGTCAAAATTTTAGGTCATAAAATCATAATGCCCCCACTCTTGCCCCGAGGTAATGGGGGGGCAATGTACTACCCTTATTAAATCGGAAACTTGAACATAAGTTAAAATTAACTATAAAATAACGATTTAAAACCCGGGTTGGTCAAAATTTTGGCCCCCTCGATATTGAGTTAAAGAAAAAATATTTGGTGTGTTTGAAAATTTATTGTTTTTTTTATAATAAAAAAAAACAAAATGGGAGGGATGATAGTTATTTGCAAATAAAAAAAATTTTAAATCTAAATAAAAACTGGAATGTGTTTGATGTGATTAATTTGTTGACTACTTGGATTAAGGGCGAGATTAAAACCCTTAGTTTTTAATGTCCCCTTTTTTTCTAGGTGAATTAAAAAGGGGGGGGCCCTGCTTTGGGGAGAAAACCCTCATAGGTAGTAGCAGGAAAAGTTCTCACTTTGCGGGGCGTCATTGTCTTTTCCCTCCCTTTGTTTGTCGAGGGTTCTCAAAGGGGAAAGGGGGGAAACCCCGACGACGATTGCCCCGAGTTGCCTTTTAAATTTTTGGGGATAAAAAAACTACCCTTCATACTAGCATTTTTTGCGAGGGGGACTTTTTTTCTTTAACGCCTTTAAAGAAATTTGAGAGCCAAGCTCTGGGTCAATTTTTTTCTTGGGGGCCCAAAAGTTTAAAAAAGCCTTTCTACTTTTTTATTGATTGGGTTGGATTTGCTTAAAGTCCCCCATATTTATGCGACTTTTGGGTAAACGAGGGCAGGGAGGGAAAGTTTAAGGGGTGACGCGGGGGGCAAGGGGTGGGAAAAGGCCCCGTGCTGGTCAGAACCCCAACATTATGGGGAGGGCAGGGGTTTTCCCCCCGTCCCCTGGTCGTTCCATCTGTGGGATCATCCTCCCTGTTGTCACTTTTCGTCGCCGTCGTGGGAAAAAATTTAAATTTTAAAAAAATTACGACGGCTGAGAAACTAGGGCGCTTCCAAACCCGGGTTGGTTTTATTATTGCACCACCAGGGGTAATAAAAAAATTTCTGAGAAAGAGGGGTGGTGTCTTAGATGATTATATTCTATGTTTTTAATGATATGATAGAAAAAGCAAAAAAAAAAGAATTTATAAGAATGGAAAAAAACATTTAAAAAAGTGTATTATGTGAATAAATTTTTTTTAAATAGATAACTTTGGATGATTACCCCAACACACACTTTAAAGGAAAAGAAATTATGTTTCACAAAATTCCCTACGACCCGGAAAAAAAAGGGAAATTTTAAAAAGTTGTTTTCCGTGGCATTTCGGCCACAGTGGAAAAACTACCATACTCCCCCGACTTCAGAGGGGCCAAAGGGGGTCTCGGTCTTTTGGGCGTTTCGTCAACTCAAAAAACCGAGCTGAAGAAGGAGGGGAAGAGAAAAACAACCGATGCCTCTGTTCGTCAAACACTTACGCAAGTTAACGCCCCTTTTGAATCCCCCTTCCCCCTGGGGGGAACGCGTGTGCCACCACCGAGTTACCGTTTGGGGCGCTATCGTGGGCCGAAAAGGGCCCACGGGGGGGAGTGCTTTAAATTTCCAGGGAGTTTTGGGGGCACTCTTCACACTTCTGCAAAGTTGTTCCGGTTTTGGGTTTTAAGTGCGCCCACTATCACCCAAACAAAAACTGCCCAAAGTCTCCATCCGAACCCGCCAAGTGCTTCCAAAGTAAACATGACCAAACCTGCGTCCTATCGCAAGCCCCCTATCTCCCCGCCCTGATGCTCGTACTTTCCCCAAGGCACTCAGTACACCTCTCGAGCCTACAAAAAGTCCAATGACCCCGTAACCGGGCCACCAGTTATTCCCCTCAACCCCCAACATTCATTTTCAGACGTTTTTAATAAAATTAAATCGCCCCCCCAGCGGGTCGCCGCCTGGGCCCCAACCCCGACCTGAACTAAACCCCCTCCTCAAATACACCGGGGGGGAAACCTCAGTTTTCCCCTAATAGACGGGTTTTGTTTTACGCCCTCACCGCTATGTTCCCAAATGATCCGTTTTCCTACAATAGCCTCCCCAAACAAAATGTTTTTTTATCAACAAGACGCAAGGGGGCCCTAGAGGCCTTTATGACCATCAATGAAAATGGGTTCCCCAAAACCCCTCTCCGTCAAAATATTTTTGCCCTTGCCCCGCGAAAAATCAGTGGGAAAGACAGCTAAACCCCCCCCTTTCAATTTTGCCAAATAATGGCGTAAAAGCGTTATCTCCCCTGGAATTTGTTCTTCTACTTTTAAAGGGGGAAATTAACCCGGACTGTATAACAAGCAAAAGTAAAAGTTATTTTTGCACTCAAACTGAACTGAAACCTTTAACTTTGGATGATAAATTTAGAAAGTTTGTCGCCGTTATCGGGGGTGGTATAGAAAATACTCATATGAAATTTGGGGGAAATCCAAAAATTTCGTGGGCAAAGGGAAACACATTTGGTAATGAAGCTATCAATGATGGACGGTTAAAGGTTTTGGTTTTTTGGGTTAAGGACGCGTAAAACCCTTTTTGGGCATAAGGGCCCCCTCTGTCTAAGGGGGGTGGGGGAAAGGGGAAGCTTTATGCTGGTCGAACCAGCCACGGGGGGTTTAGGGGAGGGAAAGGGGGGGTTTTTCACGTCGCGGTCGTCATCGTTTTTTTCAAACCCTTCGTTGTGTCATTGTCATCGTCGCCGGGGGGGCGTCCAGGGAAAGGAAACAAGGGCCTCGACGAAGATTGCCGAGCTCGCCTCTAGTTTGGGGAGTAAGATATCCGCTCTCAATAGCTGATGGTTTCGAAAGGGGTCATCCAAAACCCTCCCTGTTGTCATTTTCGTGGCCCCCCTTTGGGTAAAAAAAAAAATTAAAATAAATTTTCGACGGGCCCTGAGAAAATAGGGGCCCCTGCAACCGGTTTTTGTTATATTGGCCCGCATGTGATATTTAAAAATTTATGAAATGAGTTTTAAAGGGTTTTTTTGAATGATTTTTTTGTTTTCTTGCCCTTTTTAAAATAAAAAAAATTTGGAGTTAAAGTAAAAGCAAAAAACAAATAAAAAAAAAAAGAGGTGGTTTTGATTTAGTTTGGTAATAAATTTTATAATTTAGGAAATTTTTAAATTTTTCGCCGTTATCATATGATAGAAAAATTTTCATGATTGAGTAGAAATACTCAATAATTTATGTCAAGATTTTTAAATTTTTGGTTAAGAGCTAGTAAAAGCTAAATCTTTTTCTAGCGTCCAGTGCATTTGAAAATGCAGTCTATAAAAGCCTTTAAAAATTAAGCAATATCAAGCGAAAAAACTTTTCCATGTAGTCACGGACTATAGGGCTATTGTTTTTGTACTTTGTTTTTGCAGCTTGACTGGTTTTTGGGCAGCCCAAAAAATGTGAAAAGGAAAAAAACCCCCCCCAACAATTGTAGAGACTTAAAAGGTTTACATTGTCTTTTTCCTATGCCCTCTTTTGAAGCCTCAAGTTTTTTTGGGTTTTTTTTGGATAGAGGGCGCGGGCAACCGTTTAAAAACAAAGATGCTTCAAGCTAGCCCCAAATGAAAACAGCCCATTGTAGATTTTATTGTTTTTTTTTTAAAAATTTAAATTTTTTGAAACGATGACCCCCAATTTTTCCACAATTTTTTAGAACTTGGCCCATTAGAAGTTGCCAAAACAAAAGGCATCTTTGGGTTGTTCAATTGGCAGTGATCCGTGCCGAGTGGGAAATCTAGTCTAACAGATGGGAACCCCTATGGGGCGAACACCAGCGGATCAACGCCAGAATCAACGAGGGCCCATTCAGATCAACCTTTTTGTATTATGTGGGTGCGTTTCTTCGGTTTTTAGGACGGCTTCCAATGTCACCGTTTACAAACTCCAAGCCAAAACTGATGGATTTTAAATCAAAATCGTTTGTTTTTAAAAAATTCCGCCCCCAGCGGGAATCAAAACCCCGGGCCTTTGCACTAGAAAACAAAAGAATTTAAACCCCAAAAACGGGCTAAAGAAAAAAAGGAAATAAATTAAAATTTTGGTTTGGGGTAGTAATAGGAAAGGAAAAAAAAATTTGTTTTTAATGGCAATAAATAGCAAAAAATTAAAGGGCGTGTCAACCGTTTTGGGCACATTGCACCACTCTACCTAGGGGTAGGGGTTTAAAAGGGGGGCCCCTTCTGGTCAAAAACCCGACACGGGGGAAGGGGGGGAAAAGGGGTTTTTTAACGTCGCGGTTTGTCATCGTCTTTTTCCCTCGTTCGTTGTTTTTTAAATTTTCTTCACTTTGTCGGGGGAGGTCGTCAAGGGGAAAGGGGGGAAAGTCCCCCCCAAGACGATTTAAAAGCTCGCCCCAGTTTCAGGATTTAAAATACTCCCTTTTTACCCCCTGATGTTTGCCGGGGGGGGACTTTTTCTCTTGGGAAATTTCCTTTTTACAATTAGCGGAGCCTTTCTCTGGGTCAATTTTTTCCCCCGGGGGAGGGCGTTTTAAAGAAAATACCCCCCCCCCCCATGGATTGGGGAAATTTAAATTTAAAATATTTATTGTTTTAAAGTTTTTGGAGTCACGAAGTGAGCTTGGGTGTTGAGGAAATTTTTTTTAACACGGAAAAGGGTTAAACGGATTTGGGGTGATTTTTTTTTCTATGTCCAGGACCACATATCAGGTCTATACCAAGTTTCAAGATTGTAAATCCCGTCGGGGCGGGAGGTGCCGATAGTTGAAAACCCCCCCAAATCGGGCAGGAGTATACAGGTCGAGAATTCGTTTAAAACAGTCGCGTGCGCTTGGCTGCGGGGGGGGAAAGACCTTTGTCCCCGGATTTTAAAAAAAACGTTTTTTAAAAAGGGAAAAATTGGGCCATTTTACCCGTTTAAAAAAATATTTTTTTTGTTTATTACATTAAAAAAGTAATATGAACATGATTTTTTAAAAGGGAGCGGGGCGACTGGTATTCCATTAAGCTCAAACCACCCCATTCTGTGATTCTGTGGTACATTGAAAAACATACGATTCGGCCCGAGCAAAAAAAATATCACTGAAATTTGAAAAAAGGGTCCGGTACGATTTTTCTGAGAAAATGATAACAAACCAGGTAGATTAAATTTCGATTTTTAAAAATACAGAAATATAAATTTTAAAAATAGGTGCGAATAGTTAACAATTTTTTTTAAAGACAATGTTTTTGTTTTTTATTAAAATTTTTTCTGGCTGGAAAACAGTGCCTAAGGTGTATCGGAAGTTGCACACTCTTTCCCCCAAAATTTCCCCTCGGGGATTTATAAATCTTTTCAATATTTTTCACGTATTTTTATAACAGGCTATGTTTTCAATTTGTATTGTCACAGATGATAGGTACAAAAAGTTTTTGCACTTCAAAACATTTTAAAAAATTTTTTAAAAAACAAAACCAGAAATTACAAAATCTTTCCCCCACTAATTTATGAACCCAGCTCTCTCACATTTCGGTATAACGGGCGCCCTTTGCCCACTAGAAAAGGGAAAAACCCAAAAACGTTTTTTAGAAAGAAGTATGATCCCTATGTTTAGTACCCGGGAAAATTTTAAAGTAAAATTTTATAACATATTTGGGGAAAAAAAAAGGTTTTTTTTAGTTAGTTTGTATAAGGGGGCGTCAACAGTAAAGCCCAAAAACGCCACTCAGCCAAAGAAAAGGCTAAAGGGAAACCTTTGGTAGGAGGGTTAAAAAAATGGGGGACTAATAAACCATGGCTCACTCTAACAACGACCCTTTTGCGTTTTTCCCCATAAAAATACATTATGTCACAATTTTTCTTTCGCGTACCGATATAATTGAGGAGAAATTTAAAAAATTGACGGGGTGTTTCGTCGCGTCCCTAGTGGTGAATATTTAAAATTTTTTCCCTTTCTTCCCGACGTAGGTCACATTGTTGATGACATTTTCAAGGGGCTGCAATGACAAAGTTAAAATTTTTTCTTCAATAATAAAAATTTTTAACGGCCCAAACAAAGGAATTTTGGTTTTTATGGATTAAAGGGTGGGGGGGGGCAACCGTTAGGGAATATTGCGGGCCCCTCTAATAAGGGGATATGGGGAGGAGGGGCTCATGCTGGTAAGAAACAGCCCCCGGGTAAGGGGAGGAAAGGGGGGTTTCCACGTCGCTGTCGTCCTATTCTTTGTCATCGAATTCGTTTTTGTCATTGGGCATCGTCGCCCGGGGAGATCGTCAGGGGGAAAAGAATGTGTCCCCGACGATGATTGCCAGAGCTCGCCTCTGGATACGGGGGAGTAATATTCTCCTCTTTTTTTGTTGATTTTTGCGAGGGGGAAATTTTTTTTCTAAAATCGCCCAAAATTAGCAGAGCTATGTTTAAAAAGTCGACGTGAAAACTAGGGCCCCTTTTAAACCCGGGGGGTCATATTGCACCGCCATTTACATTAGAGTTAAAATTTAAAATGAGTTTTCCGTGTTTGATGATTATATTGTTTTCAAAAAAAATAAAGGAAAAAAAGGGACAGAGTGATAATGCTAGAAAAAGTTTTTTTTTTATTTTGGGTTTAAAAAAGAAATGTGTTTTTAAAAAAAAATCCGGTTTAACAAAAAAAAGTAAATTGGAGGGAATATTAAGGGGAATTATAGTGCTGTTGATCTTGCTCTATGCATTTAAATTTCATCAAGGGGGGATTTTGGATTTGATCTGATTTCTGGTCAGAACCCCGTAGGTTTGGGTTTGCTAAATGACAATAAAATTAGATCATTAATTTTTTTATCTGTAGTTTTTTTTTTGCTTTTAATAATGTTTTCAAAAATTATAAATGAACAGAAAACAAATGAGATGATAGTTTAACCCAAAAAAAAATATTTTTTCTATATTAAATAAAGAAATGGGTTTTGGTGTGAGTTTTGGTATATTTGGATTAAAACGCGCGTCAACCGTGAAAGGGCATAATGCACAACTCTACCAAAGGGTATATGGGGTGGAGGGGCCCATTCTGGTCCCGAACCAGCCACGCTCGGCCAAATCTACCCCGGGCCAAAGGGGGGGGGATTTGGGATAAAACACAAAAACCCAGACGACGTGAGGGAAAATAGGGCGCTTCAAACCCGGGTTTTGGGCCTAATGCGGCCCCCCCTGTGTATTAAAGTTGATTTAGATGAGTTTAAAGGTGTTTTGATGTTTTATTGTTGTCTAATGATTAAAAATAAAACCCAAAAAAAATGAGATGATAGTAATAGCAAAAAAAAAAAGTTAAATTTTTGTGAATGAAAAAAATACATTAACGAAATGTGTGTTGGGGGTGAATTTAAAATTTTTTTAAATAAGTTACTTTGAATGAGAAATTTAGAAAGTTTGTCGCCATTATCATATGATAGAAGTTCTTCTATTGATTTCTATTGGTCGAGATCAAATTGGGTGCTCAAGGCATCATATCATGGTACATTCAGCTAGCATATTATGATGCACGGTTAAAGGTATATACATAAATTTAAAGCAGACCAACCCAAACCCCTGTAGTCGCCGCACATTAACGTGCAAACAACGGTTAAACCATAGATAACGACATTATTAAGTAGCAAACACGATCAGTCAAGCTGGACAGATTCCACCTGTGAACTAGTGCGAGAATCTACAGGGCTAATACGGTCCAACCTTAGAATGTATTGGCGTTGTTGTTAGGAGGGCCCCAAGGTCACCGTTTACACATTCCTATGCAAAGAACTGATGTACCCTTATGAATTTTAAGAAACTTCTCCCTATAGCGGGAAACGAACCCTCGACCTTCTGCTTTGAAAGAAGAGACCTAACCACAAGACCAACAAGATGTTGTTTTGTCGAATATGCTATAATATTAGTAGCTTCTAACTTTTATGTAATATCACGTGCTTTTCACAATGTATGCACGTGTTAAACAAGACTTTGGTACCATGGCTAGCCCACGAGCATTATAGTCATCGTCACGGGATAATTTAGTGCTTCCAACTGAGTGACTGAGTGGAAATGTTACGCAGAAATTACTAGGAGTGGGGGGACAGGACAGAGGCTTCCTTCTGGCCAGGACATTTTTTCAACAGGCAGAACCAACTTGGGTTCTGGCCTAGCATAGGTTCCTTGCTCTTTTACTAGGTATGAACAATTTAGCATTGTATAGAATCATTTCTCATTAGTTGCATTGCAGTCTTAATATAATGTTTTTTTATGAAAAAAGTAAAATCAATCAATATAACTTCACTTAATAAATAACTAGTATGTTCCAGTCAGCTCAATCTCTAGTTTGGCTAGAGAGAGAGAGAGGGGACTTTTGTCGTCTAGGTAATTTTGTACCTAACTGTGCTAGGGTTTTGACCATAGCGTTGGGCGGTATGGAGATCTTAAACGATGATAGGATATACTCATCAGGATGCAAATATAAATTACTGAATGAAACATAATAGTGTCAAAATAATATGTCAAGTCAGCTTAATCTCTAGTTTGGCGGAGAGGAGAGACTTTTGTCATCTAGGTAATCTGAAACTACTGTGCTAGGGTTTTGACCATAGCGTTGGCGTATGGAGATCTTGATGATGATAGTATGTATTATCACGATTTAAGTACGTAGAACGTAGATTCAAGTACATGTGGCGAAAACAAGTAATGTTGGATAAAATCAGTGTATAGTTTAACACGTTAAAATCAGTGATCTGCAAAGAAAACCTACCTTCACACCTGCTACTCGAGTAAGTACCATGTTATCTTATAATACAGGGTTAAGCCAGATAAGGCTATAAGTAGGGCAATGGGTACTGCCCATAGATTTGGAAAACATAACAGTGTGGAAACTATTTTGCTATTATATTAATAAATCAAGTGGTTTAAGTCTGAAGTATCTTTCACCCTCATCCCTTAATTGGAGCTTCGGGATTAAGCTCCAAGACCTTCACGCGCCTTGGACGCTCGCACGTACTACCAGGTAATTCCCACAATAGTGGGTGGTGGCAGCATACCTTTATGTGCAGCATTGCAGACACATAACACTGGCGGCTAGCGGTTGGGATAAATTTTTTTTCTCCTCTCACATTAATGTGTTTTTTTTGTTATTTTTTTTTGTTATTAAATTTGAGTATAGGACTATTTTCCTCGTAATAATTGCAGGATGAAACAAACTTCAGATTTAAAAAAGCTTGTGGTAAGTAATGTTATACTTGGAAGTGTGTGAATTAGGATTACACAATAGGTTGTACGGTAGAAAATTACGATTACGCAATAAAGTACTCTATATGCTAGAACGATTTATCATGGAATAAGTATGAATTCTTTATGGAAACTATTTGATAAAAGGTGATAAAAGTTTAAGTGACAGTGCGATATAAATATAAGTTTAAGTGACAATGCGATGTAAAGAAGGGATTAAAAAATGATAGAAATTAGGTACAATTATGGCAGAGGGGCTGGTACAGGGGGTAGGATTTGGGAAAGGAGTGCAGGTAGTGGATAGGTCGACGAACGAGGATCTAGGACTTTTGAACATGGACGAGGGTTTAGAGTCAGCAATCTAGTGATCGGGCGAGTTCGACGGGTCCTGGTCCTGAGAATGAAGGAGTCAGGGTGGCCAGCTGCTGCTCAGGTCGCATTTAAGTCATTTGAGTTTAGTGCCCGAATTCTCTGGAAAATCCGGCGGTATTAGCATACAAGCTTACTTGAGTAGAATTGATGAAATAGCCCTTATGAGTGGCTGGTCGGACTTGCAGAAAATTGTAATTGCTAGATTAAAACTTACACATGATGCGCGTGATTTCGTGGTAAACAACGCGGTATTAGCAAAAGGCGTCATACCCGAATTTAAGCATAGAATGTTTTGCTTGGTTTCAGGTAATCGAATCACCCACGGGAAATTTAAAAACTAAATTTGATTATTGCGTACAAAACCAGGCGAAACTATTCGACAATTCGCCGACTCGGCTCCAAATCACCGGCAACAAAACACTCTAAGAAAAATTTGTTTTAATACACTAACAATTTTTTTTTGCGTAAAAAAATGGAATGTTTTACTAAAATACATATACTTTTTTATGTTTTAAGAAAAAATATTTCATGTAACGTGTTATGAATTGTTAACGTCAATATAAAAAACAATATTGTAACTGCAAAATAACACCTCATACAAATTGTAATTTTTAACCATGCTGGATGCTAAAAATACATTTCCCCATAAAATTTTAAAACCTCAACACTGGTCTGGTATTATTATGAGCCACTGATATAAAAACAACAGTAGTAAAATTATTATTACACCTACATCTAGAATGTAATTTTATTTATACTGTTTGCTAAATATACATTCCCATGAAATTAAGCGAGCGAAGCGAGCGTTTCCATTTGACTCTCCCGGGAAAAAATTAGTCACGGGTTTTTTGTTTTGTTTTTTTTTTTTTTTTTTTTTTTTTTTTTTTTTTTTGTTTGTATGTCTCGCGATAACGTTCGAACGGAGGCTCGGATCGAGTTGAAATTTTGACCATCCGCAAGCTTTGTTCTCGATTGAATGCCATTAGTTTGTGGCAAAATCGTTCAAAAAGTTAAAAAGATTACATTAAGTTAATCGAAAGTTTTTTTTTTCAAACTAACCGGCGACAAAATCTGAGATAGCCAAATCATTTAGAATGTCCGTCCGGTAAAGAATATGTAATTTTATTTGATCCGATAAGTAGTGTAGATGGAAATTTACATTATAACAAAAGTAACGTTGCCATGGCAACGAAAAGACGCGCGAAGTTTCTATCTAATACACTGCCACTAGAAGTAATCAAAATACTTTCGAGAAAGCATCCTATTATTTGTCACCAAAGAGTTTAAATACTTTTCCAAGGAGTCAAGGTCCTCTAGATGGCGGTGGATTTTATCCACAAAGAAAAGGGTTTTTTTACACACGGGTTTACCCAAATACCTTGGAAATAATAAATAATATTGGAAACGCAAACGCCATACTTTTATGTGCAATGTGCGTTAGCAGCTATAGCACGTGCTCGCTTATCAACGCGTCCAACTGAGCTTTTCCCTATTTTAACCTCAACACTGGTTGATATTATTATGAGCCACTGATATTAAAACAACTATAGTAAATTTACTATTACACCTACATCTAGAATGTAATTTTATTTATATTTTTTGCTAAATATACTTTCCCCCATATAATTTAACTTAAACACTGGTCTGGTATTATTATGAGCCACTGACTTCAAACAACTATATAGTGCGTTTACTCGTCAGTAGAACACATTGTTCTCTTCAAGAGGGGATTTTCTTTTGTATGTCAGCTAATTGTTTTCTATTAGTGGGGTCTATAAGCCTAACAATCGTGCAAATCGTGAAGAAAGCATGAAAATTTGTGAATTTCTAATATGACCACAAGGAATCCAAAATCGATGGCCCCAAGTTTAGTTCCTGAAACTTTCTTTTTAAATTGAATTAATAAAATTAATTGATTAATTAACCAACAAAATTTTTTTAAAGGAGACAACACAGTCGACATTGGTATCAAATGAAAGCTTATTTTAGGGGAGAATGAATAAATGAAAACATATTTAAAATTTATTAATTAATCATCTAATTAATTGAATTTTAGTAATATTTTACCACTTTTGATTTATGTAAAAATTATGTACACCTAAAATTCTACTGATTTTCATACAATTTCACCCCTTTACTAACATAATCCAATAAATCCAAATTTTGATGGCCCCAAAAAAACTTCCTTCAATTCTCAGATTAATGGATTATTGAAATTAATAATTAGATTAATACCAGTTAAATGTTTGACATTCACACACCACAGTCAACTGATGTATCAAATAATAACAAACAAGCATAAAAAAAAGAGAAAAGTGATGGCCCCAAGGTGGGGTTCTTATCATTTCCCATTAATTCAATTAATTCAATTAACGGCAGTTAATCACAAAAATTTCAAAATTAATGTACAAAATAAACACAGCATAGTCGACTTGGGTATCAAATGAAAGCTTATTTCACGAGAAAATAATGTGTGAAAAAATATTTTTCATTTATTAATTAATCATCCATTAATTACATTTTAGTAAAATTTCCCTTTCTTTTGACTTTTGTATAGTTATGTATTCCAAAAACTTTACCGATTGTCATAAAATTTTACCACTTTAATAACATAATGCCAATTAATCCAAATTTTGATGGCCCCAAACGAAAATTTCCCGCACTCCCAGATTAATGGATTAATGAAATTGAGAATGAGCTAGGGCTCCATTAAAATTGTCTTAACATTCAATTATGCGCTACGATTGACAATTGTAGTATTAAAAACAATATGATCACAATAAAACTAAATAATGATGGGTCCAAACTGATTTCCCCTTACTAATTATTAATTGAATTAATGGAAATAATTATATTTTTTTCAATCAAATGTGTAAAATGATCACAACATAGTCGACTTGGGTACCAAATGAAAGCTTTTTTTATGAATATTTAAAATGTGAAAAAATATATTTATTTAATTACCGATTGTCATAAAATCTTACCACTTTACTTACACGATTCAATAAAATAAAATAAAATAATTATAGCACCAAACGAAATTCTTGTAACTAACGTTTTATTAAATAAATGAAATTAAGAATACACCAGTTGACTGTGGCACGTGAACTAGCTAATTCTTAATTTCATTTATTTAATAAAATGTAAGTTACAAGAATTTCGTTTGGTGCTATAATTATGTTATTTTATTTATTGATATCGTGTAAGTAAAGTGGTAAGATTTTATGACAATCGGTAGAGTTTTTGATACCTATACATAACCAAAGTGGTAAAATTTTACTAGATTGTAATTAATTAGATGATTAATTAATTAGATGATTAATTAATTAGATGATTAATTACTTAACTAAATATATTTTTTCCCATTTTAAATTTTTCATAAAAAAAGCTTTCATTTGGTACCCAAGTCGACTATGTTGTGATCATTTTACACATTTGATTGAAATAAATATAATTAATTCCATTTAAATTTAAATTAATAATTTGTAAGTGGAATTTAGTTTGGACCCATCATTATTTAGGTTTATTGTGATCATATTGTTTTTAATACTACAATTGTCAATCGTAGCGCCATAATTGAATGTTTTAAGACAATTTTAAGGGAGTCTAGCTCATTCTCAATTTCATTAATCCCTTAATCTGGGAGTTGCAGGAATTTCGTTTGGGGGCCCTCAAAATTGGATTAATTGGCATTATGTTATTAAAGTGGTGAAATTTTATGACAATCGGTAAAGTTTTTGGAATACATAACTATACAAAAGTCAAAAATGGTATAATTTTACTAAAATGTTAATTAATTGGATGATTAATTAATAAATGAAAATATTTTTTCACACATTATTTACTCGTGAAATAAGCTTTCATTTGATACCCAAGTCGACTATGCTGTGTTTATTTTGTACATTAATTTGGGATTTTTTGTGATTAATTGCCGTTAATTGAATTAATTGAATTTAATGGGAAAGTGATAAGAACCCGACCTTGGGCCATCACTTTTCTCTTTTATTATGCTTGTTTGTTTTTTATTTGATACATCAGTTGACTGTGGTTGTGAATGTCAAAAAATTTAACTGGTATTAATCTAATTATTAATTTCATTAATCCATTTATCTGAGAGTTAAGGAATTTTGTTTGGGGCCATCAAATTTGGGTTTATTGGCATTATGTTAGTAAAACGGGGAAATTGTATGACAATCGGTAGAATTTTAGGTGTACATAATTATACATAAAACAAAAATGGTAAAATATTACTAAAATTCAATTAGTTAGATGATTAATTAATAAATTTTTGAATATTTTTTCATTTTTCCCTTCTCCGTATATAAGCTTTTAGTTGATACCAATGTCGACTGTGTTGTCTCCTTTAAAAAATTTTTTTTGGTTAATTAATCAATTAATTTTATTAATTCAATTAATAAGAAAGTTACAGGAACTTAACTTGGGGCCATCGATTTTTGGATTCCTTGTGGTCATATTAGTAAATTCACAAATTTTCATGCTTTCTTCACGATTTGCACGATTGTTATATATATTGGAGCTTATAGACCCCACTATATACAATTTTAGATTCCCAGGAGCAACAAGCCCGAAGATTTTGAATAAGATTAGACTGAAGGATGTCATAAAAATATTTAATTTTTTTTTATTTACTAAACCACTATGGTTAATTTATTATTATTACTTTCTACATATAAATGTAGCTACAATTTTTTGTAGCGTTAGCGCGTAAAACGTTGCAGTTATTATGAAATTCTTTTTCGGCTATATATTTTCACGGTTTCACTAAATCTTCACATAACGCAGGCAACAAGTTTTCAAAGAATAGGCCGGATTGGATTACTGATTAGGAGCGTAATCTTCTTTTTAATTATTACGCGGGATTATCTGCTGTTGCACGTTGAAATGAATTAGTGAGCGTCTTTCTCCCCCCACCCCCCAATTGATACATTCCGAACTCGGTCTCATTATTGTCCAGTAGGCCACTCTGATCCTCGCAGGCTATTTTGTAACATTCTTCCTGGAAAACCAGTTGTTGACAAGAAGTTGAAATTTGATCTAGACTCTACAGTGAAAATACGCCAGGGGAAACGAAAAAATGTGCTTTTGATGAAAGAATCAACATACATCATGGTCAAAATCATCTTGCTCGACTTCAAGAAGCTTATAAAAATTTTTTATTTTGAGTTCCCACCACACCACACCCCTGGGCCCCATTTAACACGAAAATGGGAGCGGAAAGTAGCGCGCTACATTTGCAGTGCTACTATTTTAAAGTAACGTCCTCAAGACTGAGTCTAAGTAATAATACAAAGGTCAAAATCAGTGTTTGCAACGAGACTGACATTCGAAAATGACAGACATACCGACATACACACGAATCAAGTCTACAAAAGTTCCGTCGAAAAACTCACTCGCTTCGCTCGCCCGTCTAATAAAAAATTGTGCTGTTATATGAATTACGATATCGGATGTCGAAGATCACTTGCAGTATGATTTTTTTAAATTTAAAAAACAAGCCTCTAAGACCGGGAGAAATAAAAAATAAAAAAAATAAAATATAATTATCAAACATAAAAGCAAATGTTCCGGATACTCAACACATGACTCGCTCACTGTCT
>JAMZAV010015707.1:0-11531 GCA_024449915.1 Sweltsa coloradensis | reverse complement strand
ACCAAATTGCCTTGGGGAACACATAATCCCCAAACCGCAGAACCCAAATTTCCCGACCAACCACAAAGAAAATCCCACCCAAATCCTCGGAGAACAACCCATCACCCTCCTCCTATAGTCACAATTAATCAAAACATAGATGTTCCATTGTCTCCACAGTCTCCTAGGACCTGTAGAGGAGACAGATCAACCCCGCTCCGACCGGGGAACCGTGGAGCGAAGGGGCCCAAAGGCCGAGCCGCCAACGCAGACCCCCGGTTTGGATGAGCGATTATCAACTGTAGAAGATTAATAAATCATGTGAGGGTCCTTATCATTCCATTGACAATTCCGATTATTAGTAGTTTAATAACAAAATAGTTCGTCCACATCAGTAGTTACCAACGTGGAAGTTTAATTATGTTTGTGTTAATGAAACGTAGTATGTAGTTCAAATCATAAACCATAATTAGTGATTACATAAGAAGAAGTGAAGATCAAAAGACATTATAAATCATTATCCCATTCAATATAATATTGGAGGTACTAGTTTGTATTTTCAAATCATTTTGAGAAAAGGGAATGATGTAGGTATTGAATGTGTGTGTGAAAAGTTGGCAGCACGGGACTGACCAAAGTAAAAGTAGTGAATAAAGATGGATGCTGAAGCTAAACCTTGTCAAGTGAGTTCATTAACACCGGTCACCTAAAGAAGGCTGCCGGACCCTCAAGAGAGAAACAAAGTTCAACGGGAGAAAGTCAAGAGCGCCATAAGAAGCGAGGCGGATCAAGCGACGATGAAAAACCGTGCTACGTATGTTTCAAGGCGGAGGAAGTCAAGACAAAAACCCCACAGGGTTCATTGACTCGGGAGCAACATCCCACATGACTAATGACAGGGCATTTTTTCAAGACTCGACGAGAAGTCGTGCAACCGTCTCACTCGCAAACGGGAGCTCCATGCAGTCCGAGGGAGTGGGGGAGGGCTTCCTGAAATGCAAGGTGGGTCCGTCACCCAGGAGACCCGTGAACGTGCTGCTCAAAAGCGTGCTGTACATCCCAGCCTCGACGGCAGCCTGATACAGTGCCCACACTAACCAAGCTTGGGTTCTCAGTAAAATTTCGACAGCAATCAGTGCAGGGTCCAAAAAACCGGAGAAACCTAGCCATAGGCCTCCGGAAAAAGCAATTTCTCGAAGTTGGCTAGACAGTGACGAAACGAGGCAACGCGCAAAGTCTGCTATCCAAGAGGAAAATCATGAAACTGCATCCACCTATGGCACAGACGCATGGGACACCCCGAAACCCCGACGCCGTCAGAAGACTGAAGAAAGAAAATCTAGGCAATTTGGTATGACACCCCGGTGACTGCGAACGCGAGAAAAGTCCCATTACATGCGTGAAGGGTAAGCTAACCAAAAAAAATTTTCCCCAAAGAAAAGCGAGGAACGGGCAGATAAACCTCTCGGATTGGTCCATTCTGACCTGTGCGGGACCGATGAATACCGAAACCCGGGCGGAAAGAGGTAGGGCCTACATCATGACACTGACTGACGACTACTCCAGATACTGCACGGTCTCCCTACTGAGGACAAAGACAAAGTTTTGGACAAGCTGAAAGTTTACTCGGCAAGAGTCAACAAATCTTCAACACTAAAATAAGAAGATTAGGTGCGACAACGGGAGAGAATACAAAAATGCAGCCGTCAAATCGTTCTGGACGGGGAAAGGGCATCGAACTGCAACTCTCTGTACTGTACTCTCCCCAAAAACGGAGTAGCTGAAAGGAAGAACCGCTCCCTTACAGAAATGGCAAGATGCATGCTACTCGACGCGTCCCTCCCAACAAAGTACTGGGGAAGCAGTAGTCACGCCAACTACCTAAAAACCGCTTGCCCAGCAAATCGGTTGAGAAAAACTCCGTATGAACTGTGGTTCGGCAGCAAACCGAAACGTCTCCCACATCCGAGTTTTGGAACCAAAGTCTACAGCCATATCCCCCAAAGGGGAAGAGGACGAAGCTAGACCCCCGAGCCGAAGAAGGAAACTCCCGTTGGATACAGCGAAGAAGCCCGTGCGGACCGATGAAACCGAAAACCCCCGGGGGAAAGAGGTAGGGCCTTTCATCATGACACTGACTGACGACTACTCCAGATACTGCACGGTCTACCTACTGAGGACTAAAGACAAAGTTTGGACAAGCTGAAAGTTTATCGGCAAGGAGTCAACAACATCTTCAACACTAAAATTTAAAAAGATTAGTGCGACAACGGGAGAGAAAACAAAAATGCAAACCGTCAAATCGTTCCTGGACGAGGGAAGGCATCGAACTGCAACTCTCTGTACTGTATTCCCCAACAAAACGGAGTAGCTGAAAGGAAGAAACCCCTCCCTTACAGAAATGGCAAGATGCATGCTACTCGACGCGTCCCTCCCCAAAAAAGTACTGGGGAAATATCGAATGGGAGGACGGATTCTCCTCCTGTGCGGACCGTAGAATACCGAAACCCCTGGCGGGAAAGAGGTAGGGCCTACATCATGACACTGACGACGACTACTCCAGATACTGCACGGTCTACCTACGAGGACTAAAGACAAAGTTTTGGACAAGCTGAAAGTTTTCTCGCAAGAGTCAACAACATCTTCAACACTAAAATTAAGAAGATTAGGTGCGACAACGGGAGAGAATACAAAAATGCAGCCGTCAATCGTTCCTGGACGAAAGGGAAGGCATCGAACTGCAACTCTCTTACTGTTTCTCTCCCCAACAAAACGGAGTAGCTGAAAGGAAGAACCGCTCCCTTACAGAAATGGCAAGATGCATGCCCAAATCGACGCGTCCCTCCCAACAAAGTTTCTGGGGAGAATATCGAATGGGAGGACGGATTCTCCTCCCTCTCTTCGTTTGATACGGACCACCATGGTATGGCTGAGGACCACAGACAGTTGTTTGAGAGCTTCTGTAGGAGGGGCTGGCTACTGCAACTGGCTCGGGGGTGCTATCTCTTCGTGCGAGTCCTCCGTCTGGGTATTACTCGGCTCGAAGCTTTCCTCTCCTTCTTCTCCGTCGCTGTGGAAGTATGGCTCTGGTATTAGGTGCCATCGGTTTCTCCTGACTGCTCCACGATTGGTCTGGACTACATATGACCTTGGTTCCCTAGCACAGTGAAGAAACTCTTCCGTGTGTCCCCAAAGTCAATTATCCATACAGCATCACCTGGTTTTAATGGCGGGTAGAGTATGCATCGGTGTCTTCGATCATAATTTGGACTTTTGTTTTGCTTTTATTATCTCTTCCTTCCTCCGAAGATTCGACTTGTCCGTATTTTGTCCAGTTGTTGGGGGAGACAAAGGTAGTGTAGAACGTAGTTTTCTATTCCCTGAGAAGCTCGGCTGGGCTTAACCCGTTAGCTAAAGGTGTTGTTCTATAGGCCAAAAGAGCTAGGAATGGGGCTTCCCGATTTTTTCAATCGTAGTTTTGCTATTTTCACCCCTGCTTCAGCAAATCCATTGCTTTGGCTGTACTATTTGGCTACTGGTTATCAACTTGAACCCGTAAGATTCGGAAAAACTTTTTAAAAAATCAGAGAAGCTAAAGTGCCAAACGGGGTCCATTGTCACTTGGGGACCGTTTTGGTATACCGTGGGTGAAAATATTGACTTGCAATGGTGTTTATTCCCCTTGTTTGAGACTTGAGAGCTCAGCGATCTCGAAGTACCGGGAGTAATAGTCGGTTACGACAAAGGTACCACTTTTGTTTAACTTGAATGGGTCCATGGCAAAAATCGCCGGGCCCCTTGAAGGAAACTCGAAGAAAATCATTGGTCATGACTGTTATGGAAATGTGAATGCACGGGGCATGATCTGACTAAAATTCAATTTGAGGGGATATTCCTGGCCCCCCACACTGTTTCAGAGCCCTTCACGACATTTGTTTTTCCCTTGGGGCCCTTCGGGGTTTTTCCCCAAATCTTTTTTTTGGAGGGATTCCGGGATTATAAGACGAGTGCCTTCTTTAAAAAAAATCTTTAATTTGAAAGCTCATCTTAACGGCCCAGTAACCCTGTAGTTTGGGTACTACTTTTTTTTTGGGGGGCCACCTTTAGTAGATATTCTCGAGTGCTGTGCTTTTGGATCTTGATTTTTTTCTTCATTACTTTGCCAAATATTGTTTTGGGGACGGGAGTTGCTGTTCACCAAATGTATGTAGGGACTTTTTCCTCTTCAAATTTCATTTTTTTCTTCGCAGGAAGGGTTTTCTTGAGAGGTATCTCCCACGACTAGATCTTTTCCGGGAGAATAGAAGATTTTTGTAGCTGTATCTCATCATCCGCATTGGGAATCTTTGTAGTCTGGGGGAACTCATCAAAGTTTTGGAAGTAAAACAAAGGGATGGGGGTTTGGGGTCATTTCAATAGAGAATGACACCCCGGTTATGAAGCCCTTTGAGTTTGCAAGACCAGTCAATGCCAATGCCCCCCGTTCGATATTCGCATAATTTTCTCGGCACCCGTAAGGATCTTGACACTATGCTATTGGTCTCTTTTTTCCCATCATCTTTTTCTGGTAAAAAGACCCCCCCCCCAAACCCGTATGACGACGCATCCGCCGAAACAATAGTGTTTTTGTTGGTCGTACAAGCTAGTTTTTTGGGTGCACGGGTTTAACAAAGTTTGATTTTCTTAAAGGGGCTTCCCTTATGTGGGCCCCATACCAATGAGTTTTTGTTGAGAGTAGATGTTATAGGCTCGAGGATCTTGCTTTCGAGGAATGTATTTCCGAAAAGTTAACCATTCCCAAAAAACCTGGATTCTGTGACTTCGAGGGTGTTTCCATGTTCACAACGCAAAATTTTTTCTTTCGCCCGCGAAACCCCTCGGCATGCCCTTGTGACCTAGGAAGGTTTTTGTCAAGGGAAAAAAACCCCGTTTTTTTCTTTTGAGTGTCTTTCCGATCTTTTCTAATCTCTTAGTACAGCTCGAAGACGGCGATATGTTTTTTTTGGCTGTCTCCCCCACGATATGTCACCATGTGGATCTCTACTCCTTCTAGACTTGGGTATAATTCACTTCTCTGAAAGTGTTCGGGGGCCCCGACGAGTACCGAATGGAAGTTTTGGGAAATTTTAAATCTCCCGAATGGCGAGGGGAAGTCGTGAGATGCGGATTCTGGGCCCAAACGGAAACCTGCCAGAAACCCGCATTTGCGTTATTTTGAGAATCCCTTTAGCCCCAGCAAGTTTTCCTAGTGATGCCTCCCTTGGGGTTTGGATGTTTTTCCCTTTTCAACTACGATAAGGGAGTAAGATCTAGATATTCGGACCCCACCTGTGGTTTTGGCACTACCACCATGTGCACACCAATCGGTTGCCCTTCACTTGGCTATGACTCATTTTCCCCATGTTATCTATTTCCCTTTTTACAGTACCTAACAAGGGAAGGCTATGCCCTAGGAGTGAAAAGGCTTTGGAGTCGCCCCGGATCTACATTGTTTTTTGTGTCCCCTGGATGGTCCCAAAACCATGAAGAGTTTTTTAAAATTCTTGTTTCCAATTGTTTCTTGGACGATTTTAGATTGGATCGAAGATTGGTCTAGTCCGGATTTTTAGGTATAATGTGGTTACCAGAAGGGGGAATCTGGGCCCTTTGCACTACATACACGGTTTCAGGGATACTGTTCTCTGAACTTGAGTTTCACTTTGCCAACCCCAATAACACCCCAGGGTTTTTTATCGGCCCACAGAGTATTTGGTGGTTTTAAAAGTGCGATTTTCTCGTTTACCGTTCATAGCTGGAAAAACCCGTCAGTCTGCTCCAGGGGTAAACCCTTAAAAGTTATTTCCCTTTACGTGGACGTGGATTGTAAACCAGGGTTTTTTGACCCGATGATTTTAGCTTCCGATAAAGACACAGTCAGCTGGTTGTTGTCTAGGACTCTGCGACTTTCTTACGCGAAAAACCTTTAGCGAATGGCCCTGTATGCCGCAGTTTTTGCTTTTGGCATCCTTGCGGGGGCATGGCCTGGGTTTATCGGCAGGGTTTTGGCTGTACCCACCCCTTTTACAGTTGTAACCTTTTTTTACTTTTTGATCCCCCCGTGGACTTCTTCCCTTTTTTTTATCTTTTTTATATTTTGAAGTTTTTTCTTCTTAAAGGTGGAATGCTTAGGCCTACTTTTGCATTCATCCAGGGTAAGGTTGGGTTTTACTAGCACTAGGCCTACTAGGTCAGAATGTAGTACTAACCTTTGCCTAGTATTTCCTCTGAAAAAACCGAACTTGGGTGAGGGCCTTATAAAAAGTGAGTTTGGGACTAATTGAGTTTGTGCTTAGTCTTGGCGCACATGCTACATGAGACCCATCAAATCATTTCGTCTGCTAGATTGCCCCATTCACAGTCTTGATAGAGTGTGAAGTGATTTTTGTATAGGTGTCGATTGATCACCTGGTTTTTGTTTCGCCGTAGAAAACATGCCCTTATATATCTTATTTTCTAGGAATGAAATAATTCTCGAATTTTGTATACAAATCATAGTATTTTCCCCTCCCGAGCAAGTTTTGAAAGAGTTGGGATCTCCTTGCTCGATCACCCATTGTGTATAAAAGAGTGTTTATTTGCCTCTTGAAGTCACAGATTCTAGCCAGAAACGTCCTAATCGCTCAAATCTTTTCCTCCACGAACATTCGTGGGGGTTTAAAAGAAAAAAAATTTTAGGGGGGGTCCCCTTGGACCCGCCATGTGCTTTGTTCTGACACCCGGGGGGTCTGGTTTTTTTTGCCATATTTACTTATAAATAAACAGAATACTTTGAAATATATTTTAAAATTTCCCTTTTTTTCCTTTTCGACCGTTGTCACCATGTTTTTTCCACTTTTGGGATTAGGATTTTTCGGGTGATCGAGGGTAAAGGTGAGTATGTTTTAGAAAACTGAAAAACTTTTGGACGGCCATTTATTTGTCTGTAACACCCCCTTTGGGCTATAGTCTTCTTCAGGTAGCCCTGGGTGGCTCATTATTCAAAGCCCTGGGCGGCCCCATTCAAATAGCCCAATGACACAAAAAAGTGAATTACATGCGTGAAGGGTAAGTACCAAAAAGACTTTCCCCAAAAAAAGGAGGAAGGGGAGATAAACCTCTCGGATTTGGCCCTTCGACCTTTGCGGACCGATGAAAACCAAACCCTGGCGGAAAAAAGGTAGGGGTACATATGACATGACTGAGATACTCAGAACTGCCGGTTTTACCTATGAGGACTAAAAACAAATTTTTGGGCAAGCTGAAAATTTATCGGCAAGAGTCAACAACATCTTTAACACTAAAATTTAAAAAGAAATTTGGTGCGACAACGGGGGAGAATAAAAAATGCAGCCGTCAAAAAACGTTCCTGGGCGAGGGAAAGGGATCGAACGCAACTTTACTGTACTTCCCCCAAAAAAAAGGTAGCTGAAAGGGAACCGTCCCTTACAGAAAAAGGGAAGATGCTGCTACTCGACGCGCCCCCAACAAAGTACTGGGGAAAGCAGTAGTCACCGCCAATACCTACAAAACCCCTTGCCCAGCAAATCGGTTTAGGAAAAAATCCGTATGAACTGTGGTTCGGCAGCAAAACCGAACGTCTCCCACCCGAGTTTTTTGGGAAACAAAGTCTACAGCCAAACCCCAAAGGGAAAGGACGAAGCTAGACCCCCCAGCCGGAAAAAAAAACTCCCCTGGAACGCAAGAAAACCCAAGGGGTACCCGTACTAAACCAGCTCCGGGGAAATCACGTCACAGAACCGTCACATCACAGAAAACCCGGAGAAAGACAGTTCAAAATCAGCAAAAGACCGGAAAAGGGAAGAAGCAGCGAAAGAGCTGGGTAACCCCCCTCACAAAGAACCAGGAAGCCCGCCTCGAATATGGCAGACAAAACCCCCCGAAATGCAAAAAAGGGGGCCCCGCTTTCCGGACAGCAGAAAACCCCCAAGAAAACAAAGGGGTTTCCTCCCAAGAGACTATCGTACCTAGCTAGAGAAGAGGTCGTTTAACCCGGAAGTTGGAAGGAAAGCCCAAATGAAAGGGAGACCTGAAAAGAGTGGACAAAAGTGGCAAAACGAGGAAAGAATCTCTATGGCCAATGCCACTGGGGCATTGGGGCAAACCCCGCCCGAAAACAAAGAAGGCAATCGGAAGCAAGTGGACCTTCAAAGGGCCAAAAAAAAAATGCAAGGGAAACATAGGGAAAGCTTCAAACCAGGTTAGTCGGAAAGGATTCTCTCAGAAGTACGGAGAAGACTTTCGACGAGACATTGCCCTGGGCCCAAATACGCCACCATAAGAACCCATCGCAATAGCCCCTGTTTAAAAACCTAAAATAAGGCTATGGATGTGTCACGCATTCCCAAAAGGCGACCATCCCAGGAAGATAATGAAGCAGCCGGAAGGGGTTTGTATTCCAGGACAAGAAGACATGGTGGCAAGCTCAATAAAAGCTTTTACGGTCTAAAGCAAACGGCCAGGACCTGGAATTCCAAAACCCACGAACAAAACCAAGTTGGGGTTTCACAAAGCAAAACTGTGCTTGTTGTACGTGAAAAAAAAGGCACAACATACCCTACGTCACCATTTTGTGATGATCTGCTGTATGCGCAACCACGGGAAAAGGGAGTGACCAACTTCAGAGACCCGAATAGTTTTTCGCCACAAAAAACCTAGCGAGGGGAAAAAATACCTAGGGATTTAAATAGACAGAGATGCAAAAGGGGACATGCTGCTACACCAACGCGGAAAGATACTTACCATTATCGAACGGTTAAAAAGCAAGTGCCAAATGTAGCACAAAACCCAGGACGCCAGCTACCCGAGCCAAAGGAGAGGAAAACCCACTACCCGTAAAAAAAGAGTACCGAAAAGCAGTGGGGGCAAACCCCGTACCCTTGGGAAACGTCACACGCCCAGGGCATCGCCACCGCCCTAAGCATCCCGAGTAGGAGACTCGAAAATCCCCCGGGGCCCTGGGGCTGGACGGCGGTTTAAAAAGAGTGATAGTACCCAAAAAGGCACCGCGCACTCCACAAGGATCAGCGCTTCAGGGGGCAGTTTTTTCAGGATTTACCGACGCAGACGGGGGGAACCAAAAGGACAGAAAATCGAGGGGGGGTTACAATTTCAACAGGGAAACAATACAATATCCTGGTGAGCAGAAAACAAAAATGCGCAGCCCCCCCTCCTCAAAACGAAGCAGAGTACGTTGCCCCACTCTAGTTGCCAAAAGCCTACATGGCTCCGACAGCTCCCAAGCAACCCAGGGGCACCCAGGAAGACCCAAGGTACTGCACGAGGACAACCAGGGGGATTAAAAATAGCCAAGTCTGAGAAAATGGCAACCCCGAAGTGAAAATTAGATCCAGGTACCACTATATCCGAGCGTCGTAGAGCAAGGGGACCGTCGCCTGGAAAACGCCCCCCGAAGACATGATGCGGGCATATAACAAAGCCCCTGCCGGGCCCCAGGTTTTCAGATTGCGGGGGGAAGAAGGGCTTGCAGCAGCGACCCGCGGAAGGAAAGTCCGTGAGGGGGGTGGGATTACATGCTACGAACGCCGCGCGACGGGCAATCGCCGTACGGCCGAGCGCCAACTACAATCACGCCTCTTTAGTGTTAGACTCCCGTCTCAGTACGATTACAGGGCTGAGTAAAAACCCCGTTTTTCGGCCCGCTCAGACACTTTAGAAGTGTCAAAACTAGTGAACTTATAACAATTACTTACCGTTAAAATAAGTTTTTTTTTACTCTTCCCCCAAGTGTGGTCAGTAGCAGTTCTCGACCCCCTTTGTTTAGAAAAAAATTGTTTCTATGTTTTACTGATTTCAGCCATTTAAATTCCGAAATAGTTGGGGGGAAAGTCTCAAAAACTTCCGGGATCGAGGCCTGTTAGGGTAGTTACCAAAAAGTATCCTAATGTTTTTACTTCTGGTGAATCAACCAACAGTCGAAGGGTGCACGAACAATTCTCGACCTAGGCTTTTATTTTGTAAAAATATTTTCGACCGCCCACGTAACCAATTCTCGACCCCGGCAAAAATCCCCTGTTTAAAATTTTCCGAAAATTTTCAAAAACATAAATCGACCAGAGTTTAAAAGCATTTTAAAAACGGTAAAAAAAGTCCCTCAAAAACAATTTCGGTGCCAAACAAACAATTTTTGAGCAAAAAGAACGATTTTTGAACCCCGTACGCCATGGCCCTAAACCCAAAGGTCGAGAACCCCATTTCCCCTTGCGGCCGGATCTGATTACGTTCCCCATGACAGTTGTCCCGTCACTGCCGTGCTGAATTCAATATTTGAGGTGTAATTATAAGCTAAATACTAAAAGTAAAGGCAATTGACGTAAATACAATGTTTAATAGTCAACATAAATGCAAACATTATGTCCTGAGCCCAAATTAAACAGGAGAAAACCCTTGTTGAAAATGTGCGACGCCGACGCAAACCTTGTTAGCGCGATCTATTTAGGCCACATTCTTTGAGTCGAACCCATAACGTCCTATTAAAAATTCGATATTCGATACATTTTAATCGTTTACGACGTCGATTTTTGTACAGTCTTCATGAAAACATTGATCCCGATCTAATAAAAGCAATCCCAGAGCTGTCACATCAACACAACATGGTTTTATTTGATAAATAAGTGGCGTGCGCGTAAGGGTGGTCGAGAACTGCATACCTTACCCTACGTAATATTGATACAATTACATATTATAATTTTTTTTTTCAACTTTGTATAGTCATATAGGCCGCCCTCGCGTAATGGCCGCACCCCTGTTTTTGAACTTCAAATTTTAAATATACCTGCAGCCTATATGCGCGTAAATACGGTAACTTAAGCATCCATTGTTTTTTGAGGAGGGAATATTTTCGGTAACCTCCAACGATCAAGGGTCAGCACAACTAGTGAAAGGGGTTTGTGGTTACAGTCAGTGGCAGGCCGATCCGATCCGCCACTGAATAAAATACACCTAAATCATGATTGCTAATTTTATTACTGATATAGTTTTGATGGTTATCCACTGTTCTCGAAATGTTAGTGAAATATTTCAGCACACTTTGGAATTTGGAAAACCCGGCGCTCCTGTGTATGTATTCTATTCCCTCCTTATGGCGTTCGTGGAATGGGGCGGGGTGTTGAAAGTGGTGCGAGCGTTTACTTTTGTGAGCTGGTGGTCGGCTGGGCGCCGGCTGACTGCTAACGCTACATCTATGCCAAAAAGGGAAAATAATTATATTCAACACAATTATTATGGAGTGTTTGATACACACAAAACTGCCTACTAGTTGAGACTAAGGGATTCTTATGGTTTGATGAAACTGACAAGGTTCATAAAAAAACTATCAAAGGATATCTAAGGATGAGCTACCAGGCTAACAGTCCAACCGGGGAACCAACATTCAATAAATGTATTCATCAAGTCATTGTTTTTGAATAGATGGAGGTAGCAAGGTGGCATGTGTTTGTTTGATATTGTAATTTTTCTCAGTTTACTTTAATTTTTAGTGTTCAAGATTTTGGGGT
>JAMZAV010015706.1:0-12495 GCA_024449915.1 Sweltsa coloradensis | reverse complement strand
GGAAAACGATAATAGCGGGGTTTCACTGTACTAGACCTAGGCCTAGGCATACTCAAGCAAAAGTTCATAAGACGCCGATTTGGATGTTCTTCGTGTCAATACAGCCCAGAGTGGCTACCTGCAACCAATGCAAAACTGTTTTGTAGGATTTTTTTAAAAATGAATTCACAAATAAAAAAAATTTCACTACCCGAGCCCGACCCGAGGGTACTTCAATTACCCGAGCCCGAGGGTACTTTCAATTACCCGACCCGAGCCCGACCCGAGTTCAAAAACCACTACCCGCACATCCCTATTATTAAATGAACTACTACACCATTACACAGTTCACATAAATCAGTAAACCAGATTTTATTATTATATTAGTAACACTTTGAAATCCTAAAAATCAGTAACAACCATAATAATACTAGTAATAATAGGGTGCTCTGGGGTCTACACTAGCACCAATGAGTCCCAGGGTGTTTTCGGAAACCTTGATCTGGTTAAACCCGACCGGATCCCGACATAAATATGCGTTCGAAAACCAGTCCGATCCAAAGTATCTGCGTTCGAAAAGCTTAAGAGATCCGTCGGATCACGTAATCGGGTTGGATCTAAGTGATCCCTAATCAGAGAAGGGTCAAGTGGGTTGGATCCGATCCGATCGATTCCGAGGTTTCCGAAAACACCCCCAGAGGCCGCTAATGCCAAATGACAGGACAACAACCAGCACTGTGCACATGGTCAGTTAGAGAAAGAGCTGAAGCATCTAGGAGGCAGCGGTGCACTCGATAAAATAGGCGAAGTATTACACGTTCATTTGTAAGCCTGTATTTTACAGAAGTCAAAGATTTGGGTTCAAAAATTTGGAACCGGTTTGCAGAGCAGGATCAGGTTCGGGACCGGTTCTTCCATAGGAAATATTTTATTAATATCATTTTCATTACGCAATGTTTTGAAATTCTCGGTACGAGCCCGAGTGTAGGCTTGGCAACTGAAATGCGCGTATGTTGTTATCGAGAGATCGAACTTGCTATTCCGAGCGATATTTCTTTTTGCTATTGAACTGGCAACTCTAGAGTCAAATCCAGTCTTGGTATCCACTATTCCAATCTAAGGAGAATGATTTATGTAATTTGGAAAGAGTTACCACAAAGTAAATTATTGTTCTATGGTCAACTCATCGGCAACATTGTAGTCATAACAATTCTACCATCATTTTGTGTCCGCAAGGCTTTGTACATGAATAAATATGTTACTTATAAATAAATAATGTTGTTTCTTGTTACAGCCTCTTCCATCCCTTAGCTGCACCCGTAGGAATATAAGCCGTAGTTATATTTATAACATGAAGTAAACGAAACCTGGTGCGGCCAGTCTGAGCAACCATTTATCAATCCCTCCCTCCCTCTCCCTCCCTATTTAAAAATACTTGTTAAAGTAGGTGGTCAAGATAGGGTTTTGGCAATTACTCGACGGCAGCCTATAAACCATTGAGTAAATCCTTATTCCTTAACGGTAGTTCATCATGCGTAAGAGAGTAGTTCATTTACCTGGGGCCATCTGAGAAGGTCCTTGCTGCATGTGAGGAGGCTGCTTCCCCATGTCTTGACCAGGAGGGGTTGAAGTGGGTGCTGGGCCCTGCGGACCCTGGTTCTGAGGTGGCTGTTGGACTTGTCCCCCTTGTTGACCGGGCCCTCCCGCTGAACCAGGTGGAGGTAATGAAGGGTTACCTACAAAGAAATACAAGTGTCACTAAGCAATGCTCTGTAGGAACTTAATGGACATAAAGCAACTTTCATGGTAATATGAATTTCCATTTTTTAAGATAGGAACATTAAACAGAATAACTTTCTCCGTGTAACTTAGAATTTGTTACCTACGTTAAGTTACAAGGAACTTTTAAAAGAAAATGATCACC
Organism: Sweltsa coloradensis; assembly: GCA_024449915.1. Lineage (NCBI taxonomy): Eukaryota > Metazoa > Arthropoda > Insecta > Plecoptera > Chloroperlidae > Sweltsa > Sweltsa coloradensis. Next base: position 10,592 of record JAMZAV010015706.1, on the reverse strand, counting down.
TAGTTGCGAGTAGATATTACACCATGCAAGTGGACAGTGTAGATTTATCATGGGTTGTTTAAATAGTATGAAAGCTGCCTATTTACTCTAGTTGACTAGACAAAAGTGACACCACAAACAAATAGTAGAGCTATGAGCTAGTTTTTTTTCTTTTCTAAAATACATAGGGGTACCTGTTGGCAGGATAGCCAACAGCCTACTATCAAGAAATCACTTGCTAAAAAAGCTTCACAAGACAAACGGTAATGTTAAGCATCATTCACAACCAGTTCTAAGGCGCAAGGCCTAAGGCGTTATATTTTGTATTGCCGAGCATGTGTTTCAATCAGAACGTTTACAACACGTCGTAAGTCGCAAGGCGTATGGTTTACGTCGTAACGAATTGCCCAAAATCCAATTCTTATAGCAGATTTCTTACGACGAGCCAATCACGAACAAGGTAACTCCCCACTCCTGCTTGTACGCGTATACGCAATACGCAGGAGCAATGAAAAACGGCATTGTTGTTGTAAACGCCTAGCATTTCTTACGACTTACGCCTTAGACCTTGTGCCTCAGAACTAGTTGTGAATGATGCTTTACCTATCAATAAAGTTTGCCATTCAGCAGAGGATTCCTCTGTCTTGGCATACAGATTGATTACTGGGCTCATCCGGAATGCCAACTAATTTAATCCCAAAGTCAAAATGATATGGAAAATAAGACACCTCTGTTACACAAGGGGTTGGCCCAGATAGACTCCTACTCTCGTTCAATTTAATGTGTCACACAAACAGTATACTAAAATAACAGTTACCTGGGCCAGGCGGTCCACCATGGTGCCCCTGATGATGCATTTGTCTGGACATCCCCTGAGGGCCTCCCGGATGACTGTTGGGACCGTTGCCTTGCTGAGGCCCTGGGAATCCTGGCTGAGCTACATGGAAGCTAACCTCTGGCCCTGCAACATTACCAATTCACACACAATCTACATTAGTATAAGTTAGTCAATGTGGTTACGTCTAGAGTGTGATGAATACAGATCTACATTAACGACTAGTGCCTACAACATAAATAAGCTGGCTTAAAAATAAATTCCTGAAACTTAATGTAATGCATGCCATGTAATAAGTAAAACTTCGTTATAACCAGGTACTTTCAACTGATTTAAATGTCCAAAAGGTTGCTTAAACATAAGAATACTAGTAATATAATATAGTTCAATTATAACAAAACAATTTGTTGCTAAATGCTTACTGTGTATAGGCCTATATTACATTACCGTGCTTATATTATTAGCGTTCAACATGGGTTGCAATAATTGTTTTCAAGACAAATTTCAACGCATTAAACGCAAAACGAGTAATAAACGGGGTCTTCGAGTTCATTATAAAGAAGTTTCACTATTATAAGATTAAAAGAAAACTCCATTCACCATAGACCTAGAAGTTCAAACCATACTATTAATAGGGAGTGCAAAAATCATCCATCAGTCCATCACCGCACATAGTTCAGAAGGATAGGAACATTCAGGTACAAAGGAGTTGGCCTTTCATTCTAAATTATCAGTGACGTGAAGTTCCTTCCCCCCTCCTAAATCACAACTTTCATTACTAATGCTTTACTTTAGGTCCTAGTAGCGGGAGGCTTAAATTAACTTGTACTTAAGTAAAAACAGTTTTTTCTTTCCAGAGCTTAATGGGGGATCTGTCATGACTCACAGAACAAATTAATCTAACAGACCTTTAAAACTCACACCTAGGGATATACCTAAATAGATAGCCCTACTCAACTAAACCAATAATCTTCCAGTACGTTTCAAGGTCCTCGGCACCGTAAGGGAAGGAACTATTTCATAAATTATTTTTTAAATCATGTCAGCCAAAATAATTTCCATAAAATGTTTGTTGCAAATCTTGCAATAGATATTTCAACACGATATCAGGGCAATAAACGATTGAAGAAAATGCATCACGTTAAATTGTTGCACAGCAATTGTAAAAGCCTGATTATTTCCAATTGCTTTGCTTAACCAAACGTTTATTTTGCTAAGCTCCATGTGTGGCATACTTCCTTTACGGGCACTTAGAGAACCATAAAACACACAAATTGTATCCCTTTAAATTTATTTTTATACCTACTTATACTTATATTTTGTTTCTACCAACAAATTTTATTTTATTAAAAATTCAACTATTTTGAATGGCTTGTTGGTCCTATGGATTTATTCTTGCTTTCAATCCCGAAGGTTCAAGGTAAAATTCTGGTTTATTCAAGGCATTTAAGTTCTTTGAACCTCCGCAGCCCCAAGGCAAATAATTTTTTGTTTTTTTCATTTAAAAAAATTGTATTCAGAGTCTACCCACGTACACTTAACTGATTTTCAGTGGGGGACATTAAAAGATGTTCTTATTACCGAGTTAGTCAATAATTTTGATAAGAAACCATGAAATGTAGGCCTACTTTAACATAATAAAAAAACTATACAAACAACATTTTGGTATCAGATTATAATCATTAGGCCTATATCATATCATTGTAAACTCATATGCTGTAACAATTTGTAGAAGCAACATCTGAAGAGTGGTACCTACTTGAATCAATTTGGCCTAGTGTTGAGCAAGATTGATTTTTTTTTAAAAATACAGGTACCCTACTGTGATGGTAGTCGGTAAGCCTTCATCAGTCAATGTCCCATACTGCCACAAGAAAAATATGAATAAAAAATCTAGAACCACAGCCAACAGATTCCAATCTGTGCTAGAACTAATTCCAGCCCAAACATATTATAACATTCTGAATGTTTTCAAATTTTCGCAAAATTTACAAATAAAGATAAGTTAGAAAATGCGTCGCATTCCCCTAAAATTGAGATAGCACACGAGTTTACAAAGAATAATTGATGTAGGCCTAGGTACACTGAGTTGCCAAAAAGTTGGTTTATAGTGTTGCGCATTTTGATATTAACATAATTAGTACTATGAAGTTCTACTTCCTTCACCTTTATTTTTAAAGGTAGGCCCTATTATCCAAATAAAAAATGCTGGTAGATCAGAGATACTGTAAGTTTAAAACCCTAACCTTCAATGAACGAGTTGTTATAAAATAACATATAGATACCATATTGTGATTTGTTATATTTCTTGTTCGAAGATTTTTTATTATGCCTTTTGAATGGCCATTTTGAGGGACCATTTGAAGGACCATTGGAAGGACCATTAAGTGGACCAAACTCTTCTTGACCATTTTCATCCGGCTGCGTAAACGATCGACCACGACCTGTAGGGCCAGGTTAAAAGAAACAACTGTGACAAAAACAGGAAGGAAAACATGGCAAGTTAATGTAGGATTTAATTCACCAGGAATCACTTTGCAGAAATTTACAGCATAGACTAGCAGCTCAGCTATGAAATATACCTTAACTTATGCAACTAAAAGACATCCCTCCATTTTGGGGAATGCAGACCTGCCTTTAATTTAGAACTAAACTATGGTTTTATTGACAATCACATTTTTGTTGAAACAGATTCTCTTGTTAAATATTGTCATGAGGAATTATGCCAACATCTAAAATAGCTTGTGCTTCACTATTGTATTTAATTTAGTGACCTACACTATACTCATGCTATGTTAAATAATCCCAAAGATGAGGTGGAAAATAATGTAAATTGTTTTAATTAATATTTTAAGAGAACAAACAACAAAAAACAAATTTGTTTTTACCTGAGCCATATTAGATCTGTGCCGGGTATTCATTTTTTCATATGCGAGTTAAATTTGACAGTGATAAATGATTTAAATTTATTAGCAAGCAGCCTTTAATATTTTCACAGAGTGAAATTAAAGTTGTGTTTAACTTGAACTTGTATTAAAAATAAGGCAAAGAAACTTTGAAAATATAGCTTTATAAAGAAACTGCTTCACTCTTGATTATTTTAGTGACATAGCCATAATACCAAAGCCGATACCACAAAAGAAATAGGAATACGTTTAATTAGTCGGGAAACTCACCCCGGGGTCGTAATACTGATAATACTTAATACAATATACAAATTAAAAAATCCAACTCAACCTGTAATTTGACCAAGTCTCCTACTTGACAGGCAAGTATCATAACCTCGAGCAAACACTTGCGCCGGTAACATCAGAATTGTTGGTGTATTATTACAACATCCATTCCAATCTAGGCCTATCAATCTAAAACGCACCAACAATCCCAAAGATATAAAGTTACAAGCTCGGTGGTCTAGGCCGCCTGGCAAGCGGGAGACCCAAACTCAATTCCGGTCCAGTTTGATTTTATTTTATATCTCTGGATTGTATTTAGTATTAAGAAGCATAATGTATTGTTGCAATCAGCAGTCTTAAAGATAATCTTTACAACTATTTAACAAGTGTAGGCCTAGGGCCTCTGTGTATCAATCGGTGAAAAATTAAAATATAATAATAGATAAGCTACCACTCTTTGGTGATTCTTGGTGAAACAATCCACAGGTGGAAATTAATAAATAATAACGTAACAAAGAAAGAAATGTAATGGGAATGGGGTCTGAAAAAAATATAAGTGCGTAACTGCGTACATCCAAGGACAAGGTAAATCAAGAGTCGGTGGGCCTGTGTGTGACGAGAACCATTTTTTTGTATCAACTCTACTGCAAAAATCTCAGTATCTAACCTGGTTCCAATTGATTTGACTCGACAACAAAGGTAAATATTGATTTCTAGATAGGTTGAGACTAGAAAATAACAGGGAAAGTGCAATAATGATGTTATTGTAAGGATGTTTTCTGTCCAACCCTTGATGTAATGGTCTGTGGTTGTACGTGTGCATGCAAGCAGGCACCACTCCCGAGCTGCTCTTTATTCGTGCCAAAATTTATAAACTCACTAGTGCAGGACAGAGATGTAACTTCAGGAGTTTTTAAGTGCTTCAAGAATTAGTGGGAGAATCCCTTCATACTCTGTGTTTTAATGGATACACCATTCTGTCCAAGGACAAAGTTAGGGAAAAGTTATAATGAGGTAACTATATTGTGTACCAAAGTCTTTTCAAGGCAATCAATAGGCTAGCATTAGACTTCATAATTTTTTGTAATAGATAAATACCTACATGGAAAACAGTTTGAGAGCTCATTCCAACATTTATTAAATTTGTTTTACATACGTAGGCCTACGGTATATATCATCAATCCATAGAAATTATACAGAATGGCACCAGGAAGATAAATAAAACAACAATTGTGAGTCGATATTAGAATAATTTTTTTTTTTAGGGGTTCAGAGGAAGTATTGTCTCTCATATGGTTGATTGACAACCAAGTCAAAGGGTATAATTTAACAATGTTGTTCCCAGTTCATGTCTGACCAATTTAGTCTTTTGGAAGATATTGCCGTTACCACAAAATAGAGCCAAAAAGCGAAAGCATGTGGGTCAACGTGAAGAAATTTTGTGATGGTTCGGAAACAGAAAAACATAGGCCTACAGTTCACCTTTTTAAATAAAGCACTTTTATGTTTACAATAGGCAACTCCTTTCCGTTCATGGCAATTTGATATTTTATATTATGCCTAGTTACTAGGTCGTACTCGTACACTAGTCATTAAAGTTATAAACAATTTGAATTTTGTATACCAGTAGGCCCAACTAGTAACAATACCTATAAGTTGCACGGTAGACGAAAACAAAAAATAAAGTTTACCCTACTCAATTATGATAGAAATGTGATGGTAGGTGGCAGTAATTTTATATCTACCGGTAGCAAGTAACTTTTTCACAGACCTTTCCCTCCTATGACATAATCAGGATGGTATAATAATTGCTATTTAGTACGTTTGGATGGTTAGTCTTTTCCACTCGCCCTCCCTGAAAATCACACTCGAGTGGTTTAGGCCTACACGTGAAAACATCACATTTGTAATTGAGCTCTCTTAATAACAGGTACCCAAATAACTGAAAATAGAAATAGTAGACCTATACCACATCTGGCCTGATTTACAGGACCAAAATATAATAATCAAGGAAAAGTGCACATTATTCCATACTTGTTACAGGTGTGTCATTAGAAACATACAAAAGCATAATAAGTTGTAAAAATGTAGACCTATGAAATTTGTAATAAACCTACATTACCAGATGAAGGCCACATAGCGCAGGGCAGTAGAAAATGTTAAGGCAGATTAGTAGTAGTAAATTTAGGGTGCTTTAACAGATAATTCGTGCCAACTTACATGTTACTACCTATTGATTTAAAGGCAAGGAAAAATACAGTATTGCATACTGCAATATGCAGAGTATATCCTCGCATCCCATTTTGGTGAGGAAATTGGTAACTATACTCGACATAAGCCTACATGTCCCATCCTGCACTCCATCCAACGGACAATACAATCACAAAATATATGAAAATTCCACTGACTACTCTGCGCTATGCTGCACTTAATTGCAGTAGGCCTGGAGCAACACCCATGGTGCAGGGCGTGTTTTTCCAGCAAATTCACGCTCTTCCTTACCAAGTGGCATGAAGTCCCGTCCGCATTGACGAGGGGATCGTCAAACAAAACACATACTTACTTTGCGGCGCAGCTGGTCGAGGGAGGTAGTTACTGTACATTATAGTCAAGGAAAAAAGCATCTGTACAATATAGAACTAGGTAGGTAGGCCTATATTAAATATTATATAAAATACATTAATATTAGGCCTACTTTGTATAGGCTATACTAAATATATATATAGGCCTATATAAGACCGGTAGTACCTAACATTAATACGTGGTGGATAAGGCATGACAATAAAGGAACTAAGTACCAGTAGGCAATATTCAATACACACACAGTCATAACCAATCATTTATTCATCAATTATTATTCATTCCATTCAGATCCTTTGCCAAAGAAAATTTGATCTTGTGTTTCAATAAATAAAATGCATTAAAGTAGGGCTATGAGGTGTGCAATCTGCTTCCTTAAATACTAGGCCGCTTCGCGAACGCTTTTTCCATTCGCGTTGATGGATGAGCTTTTTTTGGAATATTTCTGTCCAATGATTACGTTTTTATGTGGAATCTCCTTACTTTTTCTATAGTTACTTGATATTACTTGTTCATTAAACACCTGTAAAAGGCTTAGGCCTATATTAAAACCTTTATTTCTATGAATTTTGACCAACTTTTTCAACTTTTTCTTTCAAGAGGCACTACATTACCATAATCTTTATGTCAATGTAAAATACGAATGTTGTAGCCCCACCCGTTTGGTAAAAATTGGCCTAAATATCACGAAAATATCGTATTAAAAACCGGAGAAAAAATCGTAAAAGTACGATTTCTATAAGAAATATTTTTTCAAATGTCTCTAAAATCATAACTTATATGATTTCAGTGATTTTAAACGTTCCCATAAAGTTTCATCAATATCGGGGTAGCCGTTTGCCAAATATCACGAAAATATTGCACTAAAAATCGTAAAAGTACGATATTTATGAGAAATATTTCTTCGATTGTACCCAAAAACAATACAGCTCTAAGTTCAAAGATTTCGAAGGTCCCCTTTAATTTTCATCAAGATCGCATATGCCGTTTGCCCCGGGAGAGAGCGAACAAACAGACAAAAAAACTAACAAAAACAAAATAAACCCCAGCTATTTTTCTTGGGGTAACGTAAGTAAAAAACAAACAAAAAAACACAAAGTCAAATTGAAGTCTTCGCTCATCCAATAACCCCTTAGCACCTGCAGTTAGCGGTCCTTTGCCTTCATTTGGCGACATCACGCTTGTGAGATATGTTGTTTTCTATGTAATTTCTGATACTATGCAAAACACCTACCTAGTGGCAAACTGCAAAGCCAGCAAGTTGCATTACATGATAATTAGTAGAAAATGGACCCCGGTAACTCTGGTAGCCTAGGCATAATATACATGAAGGGTACCCGGGTACACAAATATCCAGGTAGTACTGGCATCCCTACCCGGTAACCTACTTGAAAGAGCAATGTGGGGACAAGGTCAAAAGCTACGTTGGAAGTTTTTTTTAAATATATATTTCCCCACACAGCAAGAGTACCGGTACTTAGCAACTTTTACCCAAGGCTACATGATGTTGTATGCAATGATGATACAACACTCAATAGTGCCAACAGTTGAACTTGATCATTAACAATACAACTACCATACAATGCAGCATGAAGGTTGTTGTGTAATCATTTATGGTTTTTTTATGCGTTTGTTGATCAATGTGACCGGCAATACTAGGATGGACAGAGGAAAAAAATTCATACCTTCCTGATATAGCAAAGTCATGGTGCTATTAAGAGGCCTAAGCTTAATTGAGCAAAGTGTGGAAATGTGTTCATGGTGGTAAATTGAATGTGTATTGTGTATACTACTGACTGACGTATAGTAGAAAGGTGGACCACTCCACTCAGAACTATTACGGGTAGGGCCTATGTACCAATTTTTGTGGAAATACAGGAATTTGAGTTTGTTTGCTAAATAGCAAAGGGCTATTCTGTACCTCACAGAAGAGGAAGATGCAGGCTTGGTTGGCTTATCATTAAAAACAGGGAATTAAAAAAGACATCAGAGATATAGGCCTACTTGGACTTGTAAACTGCAAATTTTAACGGATTGCAAATGCAGCATAGTCCAGTTGTAACAAACTTGAGCAGGAACTGAAGTTATGCCTAATCATAATATCATTCAATAATTAAATTAGTAATTTGGTAAAAAAAACATTTAATTAAATGGTGAATACTCCCGACATAGCAGCAGGACATAGCAGGAACTGGTGTTACGTCACCCCAACCCGACCCAACTCATGTTGGAACTAGTTGTTTGATATTATTAATTAGGACCATTACCATTCATTTAAACTAGGCCGCTTCGCGAACGCTTTTTCCAGTCGCGTTGATGGATGAGCTTTTTTGGAATAATTCTGTCCAATAATTACGTTTTTAGGTGGAATCTCATTACTTTTTCCATAGTTACTTGATATTTCTTGTTAATTATACACCTGTAAAAGGCTTATATTAAAACCTTTATTTCTATGAATTTTAACCAACTTTTTCAACTTTTTCTTTCAAGAGGAACCACAGCACCATAATCTGTATGTCAATGTAAAATATGAACGTTGTACCCCCACCCGTTTGGTCAGAATCGGCCCAGATATTACGAAAATATCGTATTAAAAACCGGGGGGAAAATCGTAAAAGTACGATTTCTATAAGAAATATTTTTTCAAATGTCTCTAGAATCATAACATATATAACTTCAGTGATTTTAAACGTTCCCATAAAGTTTCATCAATATCGGATTTGCCGTTTGCCAAAATCACAAAAATATCTCATTTAAAAAAGAAAAAATCGTTAAAGTACGATAATCACAAGAAATATTTGATCGATTATGCCCAAAAACGTGGCGATAATCACAAGAAATATTTGATCGATTATACCCAAAAACGTGGCAGGTCTAAGTTCAGAGATTTCGAAGGTCCCCTCCAATTTTCATCAAGATCGCATATGCCGTTTGCCCAGTAGAGAGTGAACAAACAGACAAAAAACTAACAAAAATAAAACACCCGAGCTATTTTTCTTGGGGTAACATAAGTGAAAAAAAAAACACAAAGTGAAATTAAGTCTTTGCTTCGCTCATCCAAATATTATTTGTTAAAAACTTAAAATTATAATTAGGCCTAAGAGGGCATTGTTGCGAGTTCCTTAAAAGTGGGCTTAACGGTGCCAGTAATGTTAAAATTGAAAACTTTTAGCAATTGAGGCGTTTATTTTTATTTATTTATTTATTTATTACAAAAACAGTTAATGTCCAGAATTACCGATTTTGAACCCATACGATCAAAAAATTCGTATTTTCACTGGGAATAATCCTATCATAAAAGTTTTGGCAAAAACAACCTATGTCACACGTTAAAGCTTGAAAAACTACAAAATTTTCACAAAAACAACCAATGTCCATTGTTTTTGTTTGTTTTTTTACATTTTAGGCGGTGCATTTAGGTGACAGATGTCCAGATATTCTATGTTGGAACTATATATACATCCTATATATCCTATAGAGCTTTCTGGAACACTACCTAAAAAAATAATTCATACTTTTTCAAAATATTTTACAAAAACAACCAATGTCCGAAGCTTTTTTTGGCTTTTTTTGGCTTTCTGGAAGTACTATGAGGAATGTCAGCAGAAATAAAAACTATCATCAAGATACACAGTTTAAACCAAAAGTTAGAATTTTAATACATTAATTGCGGATGTTATGCAGTTTAATTGATCTCCTGCAAAATGTGTTTTGTTTGGACATTGGCTGTTTTTGTAATAAACGCCTCAATTCTTCTATAAAAAGAAGGAAAGGAAGGAAAGCCCTAAGTCTGTCAAATATGATTTAGGCCTAAGTTAAAATTAAAATCGCTTTATTAAATCTTTAAAACTTAAAAGTGGGCAAAATTGCAACTCTCTCCCTAAATAGGGAAAGAAAGCAAAGCGTAATAAACAGACCAACCAAAAAATTTAAAAACTTTGGTTGAAAAATTTGAAATAGCTAGGGCCTCAGACTTGGTTCCTTATATTATAAATAAACGTGAGATGTACTGCAAAAATTTTTAA
>JAMZAV010015705.1:0-11626 GCA_024449915.1 Sweltsa coloradensis | reverse complement strand
TGCAATTTAAGCACAACCCTATACATGTTATTGTTTGATTTATTCTCGAAAATCTTACGTCGTGATCCTAAAATTTTTGTGTATTGACTCGTGTTATAATTGGCAGAAAATTGTTTATGGAGGTGATTATCTTGTCTACAGTTTAATTATGAACAAGGCTATACACATTGTATCTGAAGAGCGCATCTTGAACAAATTTTCAGTCTTAAATTATTTCAAGAGATATTTTGGTAGAGAGGATACCTACAGTACATTTGAATTAAAAACCAAGACCACGTAATATGAACCGTAAGTTACCCAAGGGAACGTGTGTGCTTACCTTTCTCATTCTCAAAGAAAAAACATTATTGGGCATTCCATATAAACCAACATCGGTCTTGAAAGGAATTTTTCTGAAATCGAAATGCAGTGAATGGGTGGGGTTATTATAGACGCTTTAGAATACATACACAAAAATCGAATAAAACGTCGTATTTATAGAAAAGACGTTACAAAACCATGATAGTTCGAATAGCCGTTGCTGAGAGCAAAATGCAGTGGCCAAAAATATTCAATATTAACTGTAGTAGGCTATGAATAGAAAGTAATACGCTTTCAAAAGAAATGTATGTAAAAATGAAATAAAATAAACTCCGCTGGGGTTTCGTACATTTAAGTATTCGAAACATTAAATTGAAATAACTTTTCATAAAATGTCGTATTTACTGAACAGATGTTACATGTAAAATAATGTACTTCGAAAAGGTTCTTTAAAAAAAACTCGGTAGCCAAACTAAAGAGCCAATATACTAAAGAAGCACACTTCGTAATACAAATATCAATACGTATGTATTCAAAATCATATTTTGCCGAAACGTATCAAATTTTTGACAGCGCCGAATTAATATAAGCTACGCGATACACTACATGAGCGAATATTGTATCAAAATTTAAATTATTTTAATATCGAATTGGAGAGTTTTATTTCTATTTGGTTCATTTTGGTTTCCTTTTTTTCAATTTTTATTCATTTCAGTTAACCTTTTTTATTTACATTTTAATATTATTTTGCAATTGATTTGTTTTTTTTGTACATTGACGCTGTTTTGTTATTATTTCAATAATGGCTTCATTACTGTTTATAATTTTGTGTGCATTTATGTTATTTTATTTTTTTGGTCTTATTTGTTAATCAGGTCTTATGATTGAAAACATATGCAAATAATTAATGTAGGGCCTAAGCTATTAAAAACTTTGTAAATATTCGAATTCAATTATGTTTCACTTGAAACCTTGATTTTTTTTTTAAATTCAAGAGGACCACTGCCCGTTACAACATACAACATTCCGGCACAACGAGCCCCTTATTAGCACCAACTCTGCTTCTATTCAGAAGGTGTAGTGTTTGTCAACATAATGTCGCTCGCTGGTGTAAGTTATTCCACTTATCTCTAGCTTGCTGTTCGAGAATCTCGATCTGTATCTAGCCATACACGGCCATCATTAGAGGCGGAACAATAACGAGCACACTACACTACACTACCCACATCCTTAGGGGCAACAACACAATTCATAATAATTGGGCACGATTAATTGAAAGTTCCGGCTCGTCTCGAGTCTCGACTGTCAATGTATAATTCACTAAGGTGTGCGTGCAATGCGTGGAGCTAATGGTATCCAGGAATTCATTAAAGGGGGTTAACCAATTAATTTATAGATGTACCGAGGGTTAAGTGGAGGGTCCGGGGGCTTGCCCCCCGGGAATTTTTCTCCTTCAAGGTCATTTTGGTAAAAATCTGTGCGTTTTAAAGCATCACAATGGCCAATTTTTTGTATACTAAAATTCTGTTTTTTAACTTAATTAAGTTTCTCTTTCAAGGTCATTTTGATGAAAATCTGTGCGTTTTAAAGCATCACAACAACCAACTTTGTATCACCTAAAATCCTCTTTTGGTCAGATGGTAATTTGTCTTTAGTATTGCGATAAAACAGTTATTCTATGTTCTCCATTGAAACGAAGTGCACTTTCACACTTTTTCTGGGCAAAGGGGGGGTGGGGAGGTTGTCCCCGCCTTGTGTCGTGAAATTGGAAGTTAGAAGGTGATATTTCAAGGGTGAGGCCCCATGTTGTAGGGTGGTCGGTAGGGTGAAGTTATGTTTACGAAGTCACTACAATAATGTGGCTCAAAGGAAAGTATAATATTTGTGTGAGTGCATGGAATAAAATATAGATTTTCATATTTTAAAAGCATTACTTTTTCAATCTAAATATTTCGTGATGGCGGATTAATCTCATATGTGTGCAATTAAATGTACATGTTTAATCAGGTATAAGCTAAAGGTTAAGTGTACGTTGAACGATGAACTGTGTAAAACACGGAAAAGCATGAACAATATTTTATGAACATTCTTCAAAGTAATTAATTATAGTAAGTGGGCTAAATATAACTAGGAAAACGCTAAAGTCCCGCCGCGTTGATGGATGAGCTTTTTTAAGTTTTTAGTTTGCGTGGGATATCTTTACTTTTGTAAGTGTTTTGCTTTACTGCCTATGCCTTGTAGGTGATTGTTGTCAAGTTTCTTTTGTTACTTGTCAAATGTTATTATTTACCGTAAAAAACTTATATTAAAAGCTTTATTTCTATAGATTCTGTCTAACATTTTAAACTTTTTCTTTCAAAAGGTACTACATCACCATAACCTTAATGTGCATGTGTAATATGAACGTTGTAGCCCCACCCGTTTGGTCAGAATAGGCCCAAATGGCACGAAAATATCGCACTAAACCGTAAAAAACTTATATTAAAAGCTTTATTTCTATGGATTCTGGCTAATTTTTCCAACTTTTTCTTTCAAAAGGTACTACATTACCATAACCTTAATGTCCATATATAATATGAACGTTGTAGCCCCACCCGTTTGGTCAGAATCGGCCCAAATGACACGAAAATATGGCACTAAAAATCGAAAAAGTACGATATTCATGAGAAATATTTCATCGATTGTACCCAAAAACAATACACCTCTAAGTTCAGAGATTTCGAAGGTCCTGTCAAATTTTCATCAAGATCGCTAATGCCGTTTGCCCGGAATCCTGCTAACAAACAGACAAAAATACAGACAAAAAAAAAAAAAAACATTGGAGCTAAATTTTTTGGGGGGTCAGTGAAATTGAAGTCTTCGCTTCGCTCATCCAATAAAAGGGAAATAAAAAATGTCTGCAACAGCAAATTATTGTTTTTTTTATCATTATTTAATGCTTTTATTAAAAATCTATCACATTGCTTAAAAAATATTTAAGTCGTTTTGAAAAGGAGGCCGATAAACTTTTTTCAGATTTTGGAAACATGTACATTTGAGTTTTGTTGAACATGGGCAAGTGTATACAAACAGGTTATATTAACTATAAAAGTGTATTACAAATTAAATTTTCTATGTAAAAACATTCAAATACGTAAATTGTTGAGGTACATTGATGGAAAACTTTTCCTCCCTTTCAGCATATCAACTAGAGGTCAACTCTTTTCCAGCTATCCCGCAGGCCAAAGCATTAACTTACATTTTACATTATTTGTATGATTACTTCGGTTTTCTTATTTCAAAATATAAAAATCAATAGAAAGTTATTAAGTTGGAATTTATCTTTGTGATGCATGCATGGGGTTAACAATCTCAGTCTCGTCTTTTTACTCCACACTTGCACATTTATATAATGTCGCGATCCAAAGACATCATTAAATCCTTCCAGCAATATAACTTGTTTAATGTGGGCATTGACAACAACAGGTACAGCTTCTAGTACGAGTTAGAGTACCGGTAATGTTAACAAGGCTTATTCCTGGAAGAGATAATTCACCATAATCGAGTGAAAAAGTTGAATGCATTACTAACTATGCGATTTCATATATTTTTCTGATTATTGAATCAAGTTAGCTTATAATGATATGAATAACGAGTTATGTAGCCAGCCAGCCAAGCGCTAGGCTTGTTACAGTCAGGGTATCAACTTGGGAATGGGCGTTGGTTCGGATTAAGGAAGGTCACGGATTAGCTTAAATCGTTCATTATTTCCAATCGTCGCGATTAGCTTCGGTTCGTAAATGGACACATCAAGTTTTACCATAAATAATTGATGGCGAACTACAGTAATCTTTCACATCAATCTTGTCATTAACTAGATGTTATGTTCAACAAGCTCATTTAAATGGGTGGGTGAAAAACGAATAAGGAGATCGCTATATATGCGGATAATATGCCTAATGTTAAAAAAAGCTTTTAATATTCATTACCAAAGTATAACCTATAGTGTGATTCTGTGATTTTGTCTTTTGGCATCTTTTCAGTTGGTATTTAGGTTCTACTTGCCAAAATATCCTACACCTATAATTTATTGTTTTTCGTATTATAATCTATATCGTTACATATATTTTTTACAATTCACATCCATTGCCTTACTTCAATTTGTCTCCTTATCATTTCTTTTAGGCTGATACCACCCTCCATCCACTTTTCTACATGCTGGTTACGCAAAGAATTGCAAATATTATTGGATGAGCGAAGCGAAGACTTCAATTTCACCGACCCCCAAAAAATTTAGCTCGGGTGTTTTTTTTTTTTTTTGTGTTTTCCTGTCTGTTTGTTCGCTCTCTACCGGGCAAACGGCATATCCGATCTTGATAAAAAATTGGAGGGGACCTTCGAAATCTCTGAACTTAGACTTGCTACGTTTTTGGGTACAATCGAAGAAATATTTCTCATGAATATCGTACTTTTACGATTTTTTTCGATTTTTAGTGCGATATTTTCGTGACATTTGGGCCGATTCTGACCAAACGGGTGGGGCTACAACGTTCATATTTCACATGGACATTAAGGTAATGGTGATGTATTGCTTTCTGAAAGAAAAAGTTGAAAAAGTTAGCCAGAATATATAGAAATAAAGCTTTTAATATAAGTTTTTGATTGTTTGTGTGATATTTTCGTGCCATTTGGGCCAATTCTGACCAAACGGGTGGGACTACAACGTTCATATTATACATGGACATTAAGGTTATGGTGATGTGGTACCTTTTGAAAGAAAAAGTTGAAAAAGTTAGCCAGAATTCATAGAAATAAAGCTTTAATATAAGTTTTTACGGTAAATAATACCAATTAACAAGAAACAGTAGAAACTAGACAACAATCACCTACAATGCGTAGGCAGCAAAACAAAGCACTTGCAAAAGTAAAGATATCCCACGCAAACTCAAAACTTTAAAAAGCTCATCCATCAACGCGGCGGGACTTTAGCGATTTCCTAGTATATTAAGTAACTCTCCAAAATATGAATACCGTAAACATATAGGTCTATTTTATCAGAAAGTTGTTTTTAGGTTTCAAAATACCTCGTGGTTTAAATTCAAAAGGATTCATAGGCTTCGCTTTAAATAAACAAAAGTTACACCGAAACCAAAATATGTGAATGTAGTTTTATATTGAATTATTAAATGTCATTTGTACGTTTGCAGAGGTGAAGTTTGTTTGGTTATACCCAGGCAGTAATATTACAAGCTAGAACTGTTTTGTCAGCTCGGAGCAGCGTTCATAAGTGTCAGCTCACAATACAACATCACTCCATCCATTCACAAAGCGAAGTAGTTGTAATATAATTCTAGACGCGCCATGAGAATATTTCGACTCGCGAGTACGGTCGATATGGATGGCGAAGATATCATTGCAGAGCGAGATCGCAAGTCCGCGCCAGTCACGAATTCGATTAATTCCTCGGAGCGATTGTAATGCGGTGTTTAGGTGTTGGTCAGGTAAAACTTGCCTTGCCGGCCTGTCTGTCTGTCTGTCCGTCCGCTCACCGCGATAATAAATAGTATTTCTCAGTCGACTACACAACAAATACGAAGGATGGGAGATGCTTGGCTTGGGGAACGCTGAACGAGGCTCGGTCGACCTTCACACTTTAGTGTTGGAACCCAGTCCCCTCTTTGTGCATACACCATAGTTCCGTCGATAAACGAACCCTCGAATTTAATTTAAACTTACAGCAAAACATCAGATTGATATGCAAGAAGCATAGTAGTCAAGGAAAGACACAGTTAAGTAATAGTCATAGTGTAGTAATATACTTCAGCCAGAAAATAATTATCAACAATTGCATTGGTTACAAAGTGTTCATTTTTGTTTAATTTCGTCATTTCTGTTTCCAAAATATGTGTACCAAACTTCGGAGATACATTCCACATTCAGTTTGTTTTGTTTAGAATAACTAGATTCAGTAGCCTTCGTCAGTATCTCTTACGAACGTTCTATGACTCTCCCTACTGCTGGCACAGTTTCAAGTTTCTAGAAGTGCTACAAAATCTTGCTGACTAATAAAATAAATTAGACTCAACCTAAAACCGACAATATTTTTAAAATTCATATTTTTGTGTTTTAGTAGCGAAACAGACCAGCTTGTCAGTGCTTAAAAAGATCAAATTACAAGAACTTTCTACTGTTTTACAATGTAATAGAGTTTACGTGGATGTTAAGCGTTATAGCCACGAAAGCCCCTTGTCCTCTCTACAAGCTTACTTTGGTAATTCCATACATCCTATTAAAGGCGTATTGTAAATAGGGTGTTGTTAGGGGACTCCAATTATAATCAACGATTTATCTCATCTTCAAGGCCACACCGCTAGGAAGCGCTAGTATCGTGGCGAGTGCAGGCGTTGAGAGTTTCCCGTATTGAAAAGCCACAACTTACTTCTCGAGTGAGAAGATTGAACAGAAAGCGAAAGCTCGCAATCCGCCCGCCGGCGAACCACCCCTACCGTTGGCGTTAGCTAAAAGCTTTTCAAATGTAATTACTTTATATTGTGATTGTAATTACATTATTGTAGTGGTTTACTCAACACGATTCCGAGAGTGTTGTATGACTTCTTCAACAAACATATGACGGGATTTAGTTAGTGAAATGTTAGCAATACGACTTTGCTGTTTAAATTTACATTCGTTTATAAGTCCGTTCGTGTAATGTGGAAGGAATTGAGGTTAATCCGATTGCAATAGTATTACTAAGTTTATAAACACAAACTAAATGATAAAGTGTTTCAAATAACTTATAGTACATAATGATCAATGCGGGCAGCATTACTTGCAAATAAATAACATAAATACAAATGTTAAAATTTTATACTTTAATCAGTACGGTCGAGGCCGTCGATATACTCGGTACGGTACACACTACCAAAACATTGGCAATTGACATTCAAACAAGTATATAGGTAGGTACATTATACAACGTTTTTCCCATTGGTTAGTTATTCACAAAATTATAGGTATCTCATCCACTTCTAAAATACAAATGCAAATCATTTTACCACTTGTCCCGTAATTATTTCATTTGCCTTCTGGCAGCCATCCAAAAGAAAATGTCAACAAATTGAGAACTGCAATGTGTTTTATTTAAGCGAATTCCATCATTACAATTAATCCAAGGTTATAGAAATCTGCCCTGAACGCAAAAACCCCAGCAAAAAATTAGTGGTCATAGTCAACCGATTCAGCAGCACAAAAACATTTCGACAATACAGGTTAGCCACCATTACTTCTGTCGACCACAGGTCGGGCAAAGCCGTCCTCTGCCAAAAACCACGTAAATTACTCGAGTTGGTTGGTTTGGTTGGTATCCCATGCGTAGATCACTTGACAAATGTGGACTCTGACTGTATATTACTTTTTACCCCCTAATACAAAACGGTGAAACATGACCTAGCTTCTCTGGCTGCGCCCATCACTTTTTTCACGAGGGTTTTGTGTGAGGAGGAGGTCACCCCCCCCCCCCCCCCCCCCCCGGTGATCAATCAAGCTTGTCACGCCCGCACTAGCGCTGTCACACCGCAGCGGCCAAGTGTGCCAATTCTACTCAACAAAAGAGGAGTGAGCATTTTTCTTGTTGCCTATTTCCTGTTTGTGACAGTTTGTGTACCGTGAATGTATCCCCAATGAGTGATCGTCTTGAAGGGTTATGGGGTGGGGGGGTAGGGGGTAGGGTACCTCAAGTGGGCCTACTGAGGTGGGTGGATCGTTCGTATCTAGAGCCTCGTTTCGATGTTCGGCTATGCAAATGGCTCTTCAGAAAAAAAGCGAACGTACGAATGTAAGGCTCTTCAAAATAATTTGGTACAGTCAAAGCAAATATGAACGGAACTCATCCAGACGATTTTCAATATTCAAATATTTCACACTATGTGGAACGAAGCCGTATAATTTGTTTATTTAGATTGGTAGATCATAATAGAAAATATAATGTGGAATTGATCACGATTGGCACTTGCGCAAATATATTATATGCAATCAGCTGATTTATATGTTCCATTGCAAAGTTGGCAAGCTAGAATATATATTATACACAGCCCTATTGCCATTCATCATTAATGTTGCCAACACAAAACGAAAACCGACGATTTAGTCTTTTACCAAATTAATGCTTTAGTTTAGTGTGTAGTAGATAAGCCCGTGGGGCTTGCCCCGTTGCCAATAAATAATTAATAATAATATCATGTTATATGTGCTTAAATTGAACATTTTTGTTTGAGTAAAAGTAGGCTTCATCAAAACAGATAGGAGGCATGGTAAACATAAATTTTATTTAAGCACCATTTTGTGTCAATGCGGAATGCGGTGTGTGTTACACACATAATAAAAAATTAGCCTTTCAACCAAAATATTATGAGCAGGAATGTGTCCGGTGTACACGATAATACTACCGTTGGGTGTCTAGTGAACACCCGTACTACTCAACTCAAAGTAAGTAAAATATAGTTTTGGCAATGTCAGATGATCATAATTGATTAATTTTTGTACGCGTATATTTTTTTTTACGATTATGTAAGAAAATTTAACTGTGGGCGACAGATTCTGGTAGCACTTACTATACCAAATTGTTTTTAATGTTATAGGAACATTTACAGATCATCTTTTCAACCTTGCACTGTCAAAACATTATTCTTCTGGCTAGAAATTAAATATTATTTAAAGATTTTAGCTCTTTTTAATCGCTTCTTATATTATTTTAAGTGATTTAAGTGTAAGCCGGAAAATTTTGAAAATATTTGTGTACAACAATACAATTTTTACCTCAGCTGGAAGAACATTGGATATACAATTTTATGACAGTCACTTTTTATTGCCGAACTACGTTGGCTGTATCGCAAATATTTAAATATATATCCAACGTTCTTCCGGTCCACGCTTCAATTAGATTATCAATCGAAAATTTTGTTTTTAAGTCATACGTTTATTTTACTATGTATAATATTCTCTGCGTCAACCTAGGAACACGCGCGTACGCGCTGAAGATAATAAGAAACTGGCGAGGTTGGTTTGGTAGTAAACTGGCGAGTTTGTTTGCCCCCGTGCTCGTGGGGTCTTGAATAAGAGATGTATAAAACCCATCAATTTCTATGTATTCTTTTTAGCACACCTGTGTCACTGCTGTAAGGAACTGTGCTTGAGAAACTTGCTCTAGAACTCTAGAACAAATATCTCGGAAACGGTTCACTTCTTTCTATTGCAGTGGTCTTTTTCTATACGGATGTGAAAAATCGGCAGTGGTTGAAGAGTTGGAAAAGAAACACGAGTGTGGGAGTTTTCGGAAGAGGGAGCGAAGCTACGTTTAAAGAGATAGACGAAGAAGAATACACAAATTAAATAATACGTTACTGTACATTGTGCAAAATTCGTTTTTGGTGGAGGTGCCGGGTATTTATATGGAATGTTTGGGTGACGCTAGCCCAGTCCCCCTTACCCCCGGGCCACCAAAAAATTACGTTTCATTCTTGTTAAAAGGCAATGCCAACAAAAACAGCGCATGCCCATCGGAGAGCTTGTTTGGTTTTTATTGAAAGACGAATACACGCACAGATAGATGGACTAATTGATAAAAAAATTATGTTGTTTATTACAGTGGAATCTCGATTCCTAAGTGTACCCGAAACTAAACTTGTGCACTACGTTTACTCCCGCGTTAAAATACCGTTGGTGGAGGTGCTGAGTACATAAAACTCAAACTTTCGGTGGGGGGGGGGGGGGGGGGCACATACACCACCTAACTTATTACCAAAATAATTATCTATCATACTTGTGAGGGGATTGAAAAATTAAGAGTTTGTCAATCGAAGGTCATGTTCGGTTTTTATCGTTTATCTTGACACACGCACAGACGGACGGACAAATTAGTGATGCGTATCGGGAAGTTACGCTCCCTAATACGTGTGGAATGTAACACATGGGTGATGGGTCAAACAAAAACCTCTGGCATAAACATGATAAAAAGTACATATGAACAATTAATTGTTTTGTCCATAGTTGTAATCGCCTATGGCTGAGGATTTTAATTAAATATTTGTTTAATATGTACATTTTTTAGCGTGTATTTTTTATTATGGTAGCGTTCGAAAATCAAATTAAACTATGATTGTTTTACGCTTCGCCCACGGGATGCAAATATATGCGTGAAACGTTGATGATATGCTGCTGACAGATATTGTGTGTGTTTCACATGAACTTAAATTTTGATGAGTACAAAATCAAAAATAAACCTATACTGTTTAAAATTCGAAGTATTTTAAATTGCCGTAGCTTTCGTTAAAACTATAATATCACATCTTGAACGAACTTACAACATTAAACCATTGGTTTTGACAAAATGTCATTGACAGGCTAACGTACATTCTCCATTACCCCAAATAAAATAAGTATCACTTTCACAAAGAAAAATAATAGTTGAACATAATTTTATGTAGCCTAGAATGGAATATTGTTAACGCTTTAAAACTTTAACAATTGATAGGGGGTGGGAGGGGAGCAAATCTCTCCTAAATGCATCACTCTAATGTCTTTCTGTCCTGTGTCACGTCTCACGATAAAAACTGAACAAACTTCCAAGTGTTTTTTTTTTAAAATTAGGATTAATCAGTGTTTTGGTTTCCCTTGGGTTTAGGGGGGCTACAGCCTAAGCGCCACCAAAAGTCACCAATTCATCCTGCCGGGTACTACACCAAAGAATTTTGAATGAACGATATATTTTTGTATCCAAATTCGACAATCTATAAAATAACTTCTCTCCCTATTCCCTGCTTATTTTAAATAAATTAATGCGATTTATGCGGTTAATCTGCGTGTTCCAAAACAAAATACTTTCCCCTTAGCTTTCATTCTAGAAATACTAGTGCGCGCATTGAGGTTTTACAGACTCCCATCACGTTTTTATCCTACCCTTGAGCTGTCGTAGAAATAGAAGAACTATCGGACTGTACATAATAAATTACTTTTTAAGTCCGTCAGTCATCCTTTATTCACGGCTGGTAGGATCGCTAGAGAGTGGTTTCAGCCGGGCAGTGAAATGAGCGCTGTGTTTTGTTACGTCTGGTCAACTCAACATGTGAACTCAGCCACCCTACTATCCCGGCCATGTGAGGGTATAAAAAATTCAAAAAAGCATTAGCTGCATTAGTTACGTAGAAACGAGAGCCTCAACCGGGACACTCAAGCTCGATAAAAGTTTTCTTTTTAAAGCTTTTGGTGTACTTTGGTAAAGTGTAATATGAAACTTGAAGGGGTGATGTAAAGAAAAAAAATGCGTGTTAATAATATTCAACGTAGTCAAAAT
>JAMZAV010015704.1:0-11036 GCA_024449915.1 Sweltsa coloradensis | reverse complement strand
TTTTGGGCCATTATTGCGTACTCGCACCTTTCTGTGAATTCTTATATTTGTTTTGTTATTTGGGCAATGTTCGGTCAAATATGCTGATTACCAAGTGGGTTGATTTTTGGAATGCCATTTTTTGCGTTTTTAGGGTATATTTGGGCACAGTTTCAAGACACGATGTTATAAAGGGGCATTTTAGTTTGGTACTATGCTCTAGTATCTTTGTGGACCAAAAAAAGAAGCAGGTTAAAGCCGATTAAGGAAATTTTCCAAAACACCAATTTTCGCCAATTTCAGGATCAAAAAATTAAAAAAATTCGTGCTAAATCACAGTTAATTTTTTAAACGGCCCATTTAAGTGTAGTATTGTGCTATAGATCACGTGGTAAAAAAAATTTTTTTGGGGTTTTTAGCCCCTTTAATGTAACATGTTCCACAGTTAAGCTGTCCTGTGCAGCTTGTGGATGGCCAAACTTGTTTGATAAAAAAATGTACAAGAGATATGTATTTCAATTAAAAAAAAAAAAATAAAATTATTATTATTATTATTATATTATTATTATTATTTTATTATTATTATTTATTATTATTATTTATGTCATGGAGGTCAACACTCACAACAATTAGCAGTTTAGTAAAGGTTTGTTCTGTGGTCCCGGTAGCTCAATTGGTAGAGCTATGGCACGTTAAGCCGGAAGTTCTGGGTTCGAACCCCAGTCGGGGCAAACTTTTTCGACAACTGCTATGAATCAATAACTATGTCCTTAAAGCGGGCAAATTCTTAAAAATCTTAATTCATACTACCCAACTCATGGGAGATGAGATGTGTTTGGATTTATCCATGTGATCTTTAAAGATTTGACAGCTACATTGCAGTCTTCTGTTGGATTTATGTCATGGAGTTCAACAATCACAACAATTAGCAGTTTAGTTAAGGTTTGTTCTGTGTCCCGGTAGCTCAATTGGTAGAGATATGGCACGTTTAGCCGGAGGTTCTGGTTCGAACCCCATTCGGGGCAAACTTTTTCGACAACTGTTTTTATTTACTGTTTACTGTTTTTTTATTATTTTTATTATTATTATTATTATTATTATTATTATTATTATTATTTTTATATTATTATTATTATTATATTATTATTATTATTATTATTATGCACTTAGCTTATGCTGTGTTGGCCTGGGAAATGCCTAAAATGTGTACATAAATCAAATTTCCCAAACTTCGATAAAGATTTTAAAAACTATCCTTCCTAATCACATTACTGAGGCGGTGTTCCTCAAATGAACTTTTCGAAATAACGGGTTTGGGCTCCCTGTAAATAGTTGTTTACGTATAGGTTAATCTTAAGTTATTATTAAAGTAATGAGAAATAAAATCGAAATCGACCATAACATCTCCACAAGAACGAAGGCCGCTAATAACTTTCGAGTTCCACTTTTTTGTAAACAATAATGGTGAAAGGTTGTTAAAACTAGTGAAACCGCAGAGTTTCAATTTTTTTGCCTAAAGAACTAAAAATTTAGATAAAATTAGTAAAGTTAAGTTAAAAGTAAATGAATTTCTCTTGTTTAATGACGTTTAATTTTGTATGACGTTTTGATTTTGTATTAAATCTATCTAATATTATAATTTATTTAGTTGTTATATTACTATTTTAATGTGCTGGCTGAATGTATTCAAAATTGAAAATAATTGGGCACTGTTTCAATGTGTTTACGATTATTGACATATTGTATCGATTATATTATATAATTTAGTATTTAGTATCCCTGTCCTGTGTCTGACATAATTTGGTATTGATTTTTATGATCTTATTGTCCGTAATTTTGTATATTATAATTAGCCACAGACAAGCTTCTAAATAAAAGCTTTGTGAGATATCGAATCGAAGAGAATATGTTTGATGTGTATGATATGCTTTATTATTATTATTAAAAAAAAAAATTATTATTATTATTATTATTATTATTATTATTATTATTTTTAAATTATTATTATTATTATTATCATTATTATTATTATTATTATTATTATTTTATTAATATTATTATTATTATTATAATTATGTTTTAATCTAAAAAAAAGTGTAAAAAACAGTATAAAGGGGACACATGGCAAACATCTAGATTGTCGAAAAAAATAAAATCAGGTATAAACAATAATTTTTATTAAAATATTTTTACAAATTTACAATAGTTGTTATCTATGTCTTAACTCTTTGTCAATAAATATAGTTTCCATATGACGTGAGTGCATTGTATTCTGGGCAAGTTCATTTGTTAACGAGAGAACCGGGGATTTCGAGCTTACTACGTATTCACAGCAAGATTACTGTAGACACAGTTTCGGGGGCAGTGGGCTCTTGGAAATGAGTGAGTGGAAATGGGGGGGGGGGGTGGCTATGACGTTGCAAACATGTCCGTGTGTTTTAGAGTAGCCGTGGAGCTCGGAGCGTTTTGATGAAATACTAAAAACGTAAAGGTTAACACCGACTGTTAAATAAAACTTTAAAAAATAGTTCTCGTGATTTAGACCAGAACACGCATTGAGTAACATACACACACGCACATGCAGACGAACATCACGCACAAGTCGTTGAAGATTCTAGTGCGTAGTGTTCTTAGTAATTATAAGATTGAGTAAAAGATACCCAACAGAACGAACTTGTTTTGGGAATATTGATATAAAGAATATTAAAATGTTCGTTCATTGGTCCGTTAGGGATAGCGTTTATTTGCCCCTATAGCACAGACCGAGCTCATTCGAACTGTTAGGACTAGAAAGGCACAATCAAAACAAAGTGGGCTAATATGAGGATGAAAATATACGCCGATTTCATACGAGAACGTTATTGGTCTGAGGGAAATATAGCTGTTTTATTATAGAGGTTTCAGGTGGAGGAATTCGAACCCGGGACCTCCCGAATCAGAGACACCCTGGGTTCGAATCAATTTTTTCCCGACTTTTCTTGAGTCGTGAATACGAATGTAAAGGGTTGAGGCCTCTTAAACACCCCTAAAAACATTCACTTCAAAAGTGCCCAAAACTCCAATATAACTGGATATAGACTCATGAATAGGGCTTTGATTGCACCCGGGGCAAAAAACAAAAACACACAATACACAATAATTACAAATTTAGTTTTCTAATATAACCAAAAACAGTTTCATGGACACAATTTTTTTTTTTTTTCTGCGGTACATTTTTTTTCAATTCAAAGACTTCCCTCCCTCTGGGCATTTGGCGTTTATTTGGTGGGCATGGACAAGGCCAAAACATTCGCTAAATTTTTATACTTTTTTACGAAATATTCTTAAAATCCTTGAAGTTTCTGCTTTTGTTCATAATTCTGTTTTTAAAATATGAAAAATTTAAACCTCTACCAGTGAACCAATTTCCTATTATAAGAGGGTGTTTACCCCAAATTGTTTGTAGCACCTCCTAAAATACTACACCTTATTTTTGACAGTGGAACATCACCCTGTATTTTACCGTTCCTTGTTACCTGGATAGCAAAAACGTGACTTTTTCATGAATATTTTACGACGAACTGAATTTTCTGTCTTAAAATTTCCGAACAATGCAAACGATCAAATGGGGAATACGATGTGAGTTTATATGGGACCGACTAGTCCCCCGGCCTCATACATAGCACATCAATAATGAAACAACTTTTCAAATACAAAAAGGCCTACTATTGTCGCATGCACTTTGGCCCATTGTTGGTTATCATTTTTATGACTTGGGAAAAGTCGTAAAAAGTATAGTGTCTTAATTACTTTATGATATTATAAAGCGGAATACTCTGGGATGTGACATGGGTGCATTTGATTATTCATGTTTAACCAATATGTTATATTCTAATATATTCTTCCTCGACAATTTGACTAAGTAGCTGGCTAGCTTTGACTAAGTAGCTCCCTGTAGTTGGAACTATCGTACCGGTACTTGGAACAAGTGTTATACTACATTAATTGTAAGTAAGGAAGTGGTATATTGCGTGTTCAGTTACAAAGTTAATTAAATCTGATAATATACGTTGTGAATAAAGAACAGATTAAACTTAACTATTTGCATAGGTTGACGTCTTGATGGGTATTCCTGTCCATATATTTACCACGGGCATAATTCTTTAAACGCCATCCACACAACCAGGACTCGGAATAACGGTCCGGCAGCCCGATATACCAGGCAGCCCAAGCCCCCCAGCCAGCCTGCTATTTAGCATACAACATATGTGATTAATCGATTGTTTTAACATTTATTTATAAATCATCGATTAATTAATTAACTAGCTATCAGTTATATGGGTGAGACACTTCTTAATTTATATCTGTTAGTGCGTGATATTAATACGATTGTATAAGTTATGAATTTCTTTGAGTTGGGGTTGATATTTTGATGGAGTAAAAGGATCCAGTAAATTAAACAATGCGCAACCCTTTTAAGAAAACTATGAAAATAGAGTTAGGGGAAAAAATCAAAAAAGTGATCATTCGTTGCTCGTATGATAAGTAAATATTGTCATATTTTGTCGTATTTGCCTTACAAATCGGGGAACTCAAATTCCTACGGGTTGCCAAAACTTACATACACTAGCCGGAAAGGGGTTCTGTCTAAATTACCAATTCCTAGCATTGCTCACAACTGTATATTTCGTTTTGTAAAATGGTATTCCTGTTGATTTATATACGCTCAAAAACCAAGTCTCTTACTCGACAATCTACACACCTGTGGCGTTAATTTATATAAACAATCTCCCTTTGATCAGATGAGGTTGGTAAACGTAGCAATGTAGAGGTTTAGATATGGTTTTAAAGGGGGGTGTATCAACATCACCAACCAGGTATGGTTGGTTTTAGATAAGAATGTCGCGGCCGAGTGAAAGCAAACACGGGCGCCTTCGGACTACTTTCGCACTGTGGTCACCTCGGGAAATATAACACAATGGCAGCTCTCTAGAACGAACGATATACAGCAATAAAACTGCTTCCGAAAAAAAAAGCAATTTTAAGTAGACTTCGATAAACTAGAGAATTTAATAGTCGTGCAAGAATTGCGACACATTACGGTTGCTTTCCGTATAAGCGACCAGGCGAACGGGCTGGTCGTTGATAGGGCGAGACGTCACCCATGTTTTGGTCGTTTCGGTGGAGCCCAGTAACGGACAGTTTTGAGTTCGCCCGTAGGCGGGGAAAAAACCGAGGAACGATCAAGAGATGCTGCTTCAATTAATTGTGACAAAAAAGTGTGCAGAAAATGTGTAGTCTTTGTGTAGGTTTGTGTATGCTCTAGGCCAAATAAATATTTCATGTAAAACCAATACCAGGCAATTGTATGTATTCACCTACGTGCAAATGATTATACCAACGTTGTCATATATAAACAACCTCGGAACATAATCAATAAGGCAATAATAGCAGATTTCAATATAAGTTTTGGGGTGCGTGTGACAACCCTCACAATAGCTACATATTAAAATAGTGAATCCTGTTCATCAAGATTGTGCAAAATTGAAATTTTAAAACAATGTTTTGTATATACTAAATTTTTATGTAAACATGTGTTTTTATGCGTGTTTTCTTGTACGAGTTTGGTGATTCGTATATTTCCTTGTCATTTTCACATTTCGTTTGTGTAATCTCAATCGGTATTTTATAAGTATCTTTTTTAGAGTTGGTTTTTATACAGTGTTTACATTGGTGAAAGGATAACATAACTACACTATATGAATGTAAATTCAGTCTTAAAAGTTAGATTTTAAAATTAAATGAAGTTCTCAGAAATACGAAAATGTTTTTCGTTCATTCTTGGTATGTTTTAAAAAAAAAGGGGGGCCCTAACTTGATTCATTGTTCTTTATTGAAAAAATCAAAGTAAAAATAAAAAGTGATTTCAAGAAGGCTATAAAGGGTATAAAAAGAACTGAAACGTTTATAATTTACATTAAAAGGATATTTTGTTTTGTTTTTGGTTCTAATGTTTTCTTTGTCGAACTTTTTGATTTTAATTATTTCTGACAAAATTTATTTTCAAAATACACATAATCTGCAAAAAGAGACTTGAGGGATTTTCTATACGAGGTCTTCCTTATTTTACCACAATCGTGCTGTGTAAAGAACCCTCCTCCCCCCCGCCCCCACATTATCACACATAGACACACCTGTTGTTACCATGTGCTTACTCTTTATCTAGTTGATATTGATTTTATATATTTCACATGTTATCATCATCCCATTACGTTGACTCTTTATCACCCTTCTTGACACTGTCGATTAGTTAGACCTATTTATGTATAGTTTGAATTGTGTGCTGTTTGATTTATTGACCAAAAATACTTTCAACGGTAAATGTAAGGTCCCAGTAACAAGCTGTCTTCAACTGATTGAATCAATAATTGAGGTTTGTTACCAGTAAAAACCCCACAAACATTTCGTTCAGTAGTGATATTTTACGTTAGCCACAAATAGTGGCGGGTTTTACGGGCTGTTGCACGACCATTATTTAACGGTCGCGTGACAACCCATCCGCGCAATCAGATGTTTTGTTATCATATTGTTTATACTATATTTAAACACCCCTTGAGGCACTTTTCCCCCTGTTACGAGTAAATTTCTAAAGTGGTTTCCCAGTTTGTCATCAGTAGGGAAGACGGAAGACAAGCCATAATACATGGCATTATTCATAAATACTTCCAGAAAATCCTTTAATAATTCTGTTTGATGTGTATTTGAGCAAAACACATTTCGTTTTATATAGTTAGCATGCGATGATAGAATACATTGGATAAACCATATCACCACTGAAACACAATTCGTACTCAACAGCATTTATTTGTGAAGCATTAACAATTTAACTGAAAACCCCGAGCACAGCTTTAATCTCTGTAAATGCAGAGAGAATTCTCCACTAATTAGAAAGCCTCAACGCGAGTGTAAACAAACGGAAGGCGTACCCTAAAGTGTACACTAACTAAAGTGAGGTGTAGAGTAGAGGAGTTCGCCTCCATCATCTCCCCCCACCAACACAAGAGAAACTAAAGTCACGTGCGCCATGCGGCCTACCCTTTAAGCTGGCGAGAAGCGAGGTGGTGGTAAAGACAGGAGAAAGAAGAAAAGTGGGTATTTGTACAAGTCGCCACACTGATATCACTCAGCTGCCATCGCGGCTCAGCTGGATTCTTCGACTACAACACCCCCACACAGCAGCAGACACACATACATATGCTAGCGTCGCTTGGTCTATTTGCTCCCTTTGCCCCGTCCACATTAATGTTACAATGCACTGTCAAAGTTTCAAGTTTAGAACCAACGGGTTTGTTCCCAACACTCGCACAAGTGGCCAAATAATATTGCTCGTGTTTGAAATAATAAAGTGATTCGGTGATCGGCCGAAGAACTCAGCATGAAGTCATCCTACTAACCTGTTGTATTGTGTAGGTTGGGGGAAGCAGAGTCGTATGGTAAATTGAAAAGAGGAGCAACAAAACAAAAAGGGCGTGATTTTAAGATTGAAATCGTTGTTTTTTTTTTTTACATAAACACAAGAAATTTACAAATTACAACTCGAAAAATAAAAGAAATATGTTTAAAAAATCGTGACCGAGTACGATTTGAATGCAGAGAACGAGAGTTGCCTTAGGTGAAAACCCCAGCAAAGCATTTCAGCGACTACGTCACGTTGTACGCGTCGGCGGCTGGCGGCGGCCGCCTGGCTGTGCGGTGCGATTGCGCGGGGGGGCGCCGTGCGCTGGCTCCATTGAAACGTGGGGGCGCGCCATTCACGATACCTTCTTACTCGTGGAACGCACATTGATTAAACGATTATCAAGGCTTTTTAAAACAGACTCATTCGAGTCATCCTTCACTCATATGATAACAACAGGAGGTGCACACAACACACGGGAGATTCCCTGAGTGCATTGGGGGAGGGGTGGGAGAATCAGTTTTGGGAATTGTCATGACAGTGCAACAGGAGATGCAAAGGGGAGGGGGTGGGAGAGATCAGTTGGCATGACAGTGCAACAGGAGATAGCATGGGGAGGGGGGGAGAGATCAGTTGGGCATGACAGTGCAACAGGAGATAGCAGGGGAGGGGGGGAGAGATCAGTTGGCATGACAGTGCAACAGGAGATAGCAGTTAGCGTCAAAACTAGCAGGAATTAAATATTATTTTATAGAGCGTTCGATTATATATATATAATGTTATATCGCAGACTTTCACGGATTGAATATGCACACATTGTATTTTCGGGTAGTCCGTGTGGTTTTATTTTATATATTCCAACGTTTCGGGCAGTTCTCCCTGCCCATCTTCAAGGGAATTAAATATAAAACAATATAAAAAACAAACAAAACCTTACTTCGTAACATACACTGCAACTAGATACATAGACAAAAACTAAATAGCTTAGAAAACATTATCTTGCTTTTCTCTGCCGGTGTCGTGACACAGTAGAGTACCAGTTGCTATGAAGGTCAAGTTCCACACCAAGGGTCCAGCTATTAGCAGAATACTCAAGAACACGAGCAGATCACTCCTTCGTAATACAATACACTCAACGAGACGCAAGCTTGACCAGGTGAGCGTTCAATTACATAATACTCATGCCGAGCTGTCATCATCGCTACACCCAATATTTTGGACAGAGGTTGACTATCTTTCTCAGCAACGTGCTGACGACGTAACGATTTACACAACTTTGAATCAGAAGAAAAAGTATGAGGCACTGAATTCTAGACATAAACCTCAAATCGAATAACTAGATGCTACAAAAGTGGTATACAATCTTTCTGATTGTACACTGGATAGTGATACTATTTCTTAATTAAAAAAGGGATTTAACTTTGCCATCGCGCCCATACCCACAGAGATTATTATAACTTGAGTGGAGTCGGCGATATTTGGTCTCCCAGATAATTAGCAGAAACTATTCGGCAAGATACATCTCAAATTCTCTGCAAAGCTCGTCCACCGAGAAAAGAATATCTCACGCCAAGAGATATTGGCTTTGAACTCTCTGAGAAAGAATGAAGATATCATCGTTCTTTCCAGCTGACAAGGGCAACGCTTCTGTTGTGCTAAATACACGAGACTATCAATCCAAAATGCAAACTCCACGAGACGACCCTGCATACCAACTAAATAGGAGTGACCCTACTACTTATCTTGAAAAGAAAACCAGGCTAAGATCCTTGCGTCTGGTTTTGATCCCGAGGTTAAGCAATACCTAATTCCTAGAGAAGTCTTCTCGTTGTCCCAAGACGTACGGACTTCCTAAAATACACAAAGCCGGTGTTCCTCTCAGGCCTATCGTAAGTTCTGTAGGTTCTCTAGTACAACTTCTTGCCAAGCACCTCACTAAGTATTAAATATATTAAGTATTGATTTTATCGCTATTTTTACAGAAGCAAGTACCAGTCATCAGATAAGCAAACTGTTTATACAAATGTAGGTAAATCAGCAAACAATAAACTCGAAACCATGGCTGGCCTAGGTATAGTCAAAGAGCTATCAATGATGCACATGGAAATATCAAAGTTAGGTCAGGAACTAGCCAACACAAGGGTCCTTGTGAGTGAAATGCATCAATTATTATTCTTAAGGTGAGGCCAATGCTTCATGCCACAGATAACAGAAGTGCTGGGGCTAGGATCAGGTTTAAGGGACAAGCCTATCATTAATATGGAACTTCCCCCTGGACCTGAGCCTAATAGGCCTACACATACAAAATGGGAAAACAAAAACAAATGTAAGACGTCATCCCAATTGACAAAGATAGTAGACCTACCAACTGGCCCACAGGTTTCAAAGAAAAGCATATGCCTAGCCCCTGCTGCTATTAAAACCAGCAACAGATTCCTACCACTAGTAAGCCTATGCAATAACGATGAAAATAATTTTCCAACACTCGAAAGTAGCATGGTAAAAAATAGAAGTACCCAAAAAACTGATACAAGATCAGACCCAAACAGGCAAACAGCTCATTACCCTTGGCTTCAAAAGCTTAGACCAAACCCAAACCATGGGAAGGATATTGCTGTAACCGTCAATAAACAATTAGTGAATAAAGTCCTAAGCGACTCTACGTTTAATGGATGTCTATACATAAATGATGCCAATACCTACTAGCTCACTACTTACCCAGGCAGCCAGCCACATCAACTTATGAACAAACTAGAGGCAAAATATCCCGATTGTACAGTGGATAAAGTCATACTCCACAATGGGACAAACTCCCTTTCATCTATGGAACCATCGGCGATTGCTGACAGCATTTACAACTTAATTGAAGCGGCAAAAAAGGCAACCCAATAGCGAAAATTGCATACAATAGTATCATTTACCGTAGAGACATCCCTGACTCAAAAGTAGACTCCACGAACAGCAAAATTCATTTAATTTGCAAAACTCTGAACACAACTTTCATCAACTCCAACAAGTGGATCTCAAAATCTGAATTATCTAAGGGAGGACTCCATCCCAGTAAAGATCGGGCCTACAAACTTCATAATATGTTGGTCGAGATCTGCGACATTATGGATTGGTCTCCTAACCAGGAAAGAGTTAGGCCTATGACAAATGACCCAATAAAAATACAAAAATTCGATCCAAATCAGCAGCACACCTTAATGCTTAAAACTCTTATCGAATAGGCTAGGCCAGCCTCGAAGATAAAGGGCAAAGACAGCAGTAATTTATATGCAGATACGGAGATGACTGTCATAGGGAAGTTAAAAGCCAATGAGTCGTCAGATGTGAGAGACACCAATTTCATAGTGACCCTCAAAGCCAATAAGTCACCAGCGCTAAATGTGGCTGACTCCTTCACGTCTACCCAACCAACTGTGGAGACGTCTCATCTGGAAGACCATTGTGTCACGTTGTCCCGACATTCTTACGAGTTGCCGGCTATGGATGTGGACCGTGGAACCTTTTCCCAATCAGTCGTCGCCAAAGAACACAATCAATGGTCCAACACAATTGAACATTCTATTACCAACATGAATCAGCTGATCTCAGGACACTCTAAGACAATCACTTTTGG
>JAMZAV010015703.1:0-11651 GCA_024449915.1 Sweltsa coloradensis | reverse complement strand
TTGATTGGTATTGCTTAACGTCTCATATAATGCACTTTGGCTATTCGAGACGATGAGTGGTGATAGATGAGGATGAAGTATGAACAGAAGGGAGGAGGGGAAACCCGGTACCTGCACGTAGCCGTGTTTTAGAGTTTAGAGTTTCAACGTTTCTCTGTTATAAAGTACATTATCCATTGCACATCTACCAGAATTATACCAGTACGCTTCTTCCAAATTCTCATCGTTCATCATTCATTATTGGTAATCACATGATATTAAACATTCTTTCTGCAGCTACACTGTAAATCATTGTGTCCATTCGACTATCATGAATTACTCGTCGAGTTATATTCAATTACATGATTATATTTTCAAATGTAGGCCTACAGTGTATTCATTATCCAACCAAATACAAAAATTTGTAAAAAAAAAAAAAACGGCAGCCAAGCTCTCCTTCAAAAGTTTTCGGCTGTGAATGCTGTGAGATATGGAAGTTGAGCCAAGCTTTTTATTCTTTCTCCCTAGTTTCGCTTTGAAAATAAGTAAGATCATTTCGCCTGTTGACGAGCGCCAAGCCAACGATTTTTGTGGTAAAAAAGAAAAATTTTTAAACTCGAAATCATAAAAAAAATTCTTGGCCATGAACCAAATTCAATGGCCAAGCCATTTTTTTATGATTTCGAGTTTAAAAATTTTACTTTTTTACCACAAAAATCGTTGGCTTGGCGCTCGTCAACAGGCGAAATGATCTTACTTATTTTCAATGCAAAACTAGGGAGAAAAAATGAAAAGCTTGGCTCAGCTTCCATATCTCACAGCATTCACAGCCGAAAACTTGAAAGAGAGCTTGGCTGCCGATTTTTTTTTTTTTTTTTTACAAATTTTTGTATTTGGTTGGATATTACATCTTTTTGTTGTTCGTTTGCTATCAAGGTGTGAATGATGGACTTTGAATGATTAAATTTGTTAAGTTCAAAGTTGTTTTTTGACATTTTTGGGCCCACGGTCCCAGATACCCCTTGTGTTTTTAACACTAGATATTTATAATGGTTAAAGGGCATGTTTAATTTCAAGCTTGTACAAATTACTACGCCTGAGTAATTACGCGTTTTGATTTTGATTTTCCCCGGTCCCAATTGCCCGGTTTTGGTTATATGAGGTACATCTGAGTGTGGCCCAAGTTTCAAAGTTCTAAGATGAACCGTTTACTCAGTATAGCGTATTATTCATAAGAGTACGGAATTACCTACTTTTGATAATTTTGATTTTCTCCGGTACCCGTTACCCAATTTTGCTTTCCATATTCAAAAGTGATAAAGAATGAGAGATTTCAAAATGTATTCCACGTTTGAAACATCTCAGTTGTAGCGTTTTCTTTGAATGATTCATTTCTTAAAGTTCAGATATGTTTTTTGTCATTTTTGGGCCCATGGTCATCCCCAAATTTAGCCCCTTGTGTTTTGGACGCAAGATATTTATAATGGGAAATAGCATGTTTAATTTCAAGTTTGTACAAATAACCACGCCTTGGTAATTACGCGTTTTGATTATCATCCAAATTTTGATTTTCTCCGGTCCCTGTTACCCGATTTTGGTTTTGAAAGCAAAAGTCACTGCGTCTGAAGTACATCTAAGTGTGGTCCAAGTTTCATAGTTCTAAGATTTACCGTTTTCTCTGTAGGCTAAATTAATCTCCGCAGAGAACTCCTAGCCAGCCAGCCACCAGCCACCCACCCAGCCACCAGCCAGCCGAAAGGAATTTGACGATGTTGAGAGCCTTTTTTAACACAGAACGAGTTGTCGGATCGGGTTGATTTTTTTTTTGGTATGTCATGGACCACATACCAGGTCATATACCGAGTTTCAAGATTGTAACTCTTTCGGGGCGGCGTGTGCAGATAGCTGAAAACCCCCCAACTCTCGTAGCTGTATATAGGGCTGGAGTTCGTGTCGCCTAAGCAGTCGCATGCGCTTGTCTGCCGGACGACGACCGTCGCCCTAGATATGGTAACATGTACTTAGACTTTACATAGATAACAGACGCGTCAACAACCATGAAATATTGTAACCAAAACAACTACATGTACCATGGTTTCAACGAGGCTTTCCTCTGATATTAATAATAGTTATATATAATGTGTAAATGAAAATATAGTTTTTTGATACGAGGCGCAAAAGTACATAGTTTTTATGGAAACTCCACATACTCGACCTGTACATTGGCACTGCCGTGTTGCTCGTCGGCAGCGGATGGTATTACAACACAAGATGTATATCTGATGCCTACGTTCACTTATAAAAGTATTGAATAATATTGAGAATGTTGCTATTTTATCGGTAAGTTTACAGAGGACTGAAAAGATAGTGGGAAATCAAGAAAAATTAAGGTAAGACAAATCGACGATTAACTTTAAAAAATGCTTTTATGACCGATTAGTACAGATAAAAATACTACAGATCTGTTGAGAACGTGTATGGATCTTTGCGAAGTGTGGATATGCCACATTGACATATTGGAAAATCTTTCTGATGTGATGGTGTAACCAACGAATGTGGAAGATCGCATCAAAGAATCTCACAAATGCGGAATTACAAGCTAAAGTAAATAAAGCAAGAGTACGACAAAGCTGTCGTCTAGACAGAAGTAATTTAACTTCTGAAGTGGGGTATTCACGAATACACTAGAAGAGGACAGAGTAAGAGTGGACGATATGTGATTTGTGATATGAGGGAAGAAATTACTAGTTTAGAGGAAGATAGGAGATATATTATCTCAAGCAAGAGCAATGATTGAAGACTTGATGGAGGGATTTCAACTGGTTATTCTAATCTATGTTCTGACTCTTTCTTACTCACTTATACAGTTACTACTGGGAAACGAGAAAGAACAATCATGTAGCCACCTCGGGATGACTTTCTAAAGAACAACGCAGAATAGCTGAATTGTTGAGGAAGGTATATAACATAACGGCAAAATATTTTATAAAAAATTTGAACGGAACATAACCTCACAGGTCAATTGTACCAACATTATTGGACGCAAATGTCGCAAGTGCAAAATTAACTTTTTACCGTTTCTATTTTCTAAAATTTCTTTTACGCACTTTTATTTATAAACTGAATAAAATGGCAAAATGGTTTCCTTTAATAAAGATTCACGCACGATATACATGGTTTGAAAATACGAGCTTTTTACGAGTTTGCCGCCAGCAGTGGGAACAAATCATGGTAAGAAGGTATAACAGAAAAAAAATCCTTATATTTTTGTCATAAATATGGTGTGTTGAAACTTTACGTATAATATATACATGAAACAAACAAGGAAAATCAAAACACCAAGGTCAACGTTCACTACATCCTTGGATAATATTGTGAAGAAATGCTGCTCGATTTGGTTTGTCCAGAAACACGCGCGTCGGTGAAATATTGTACATGTGGTAACATAAAGGACATATTGTATTAAGAGTTGAAAGTACTTACACCTGAATCAGGGAACGAGCCCTGGACCTTCAGCAGGGACGCGTCCACTGGACGGGGAGAACACGGGACTCGTTCCTGGAATGAGGAACAATCCTGTACTCACCTAACCACGGCCGCACGAGCAACACTGACTGAGGGGAATACTAAGATTTTCCTCAGTCATAAGCTAAACCCTTTATAGGACAGTGGGTTTCAAAAGCTACACAGTTATATCGACCAGTTTTTCATACTTTTAACCCGCGTAAAAAGCTGCTTTGTTTTGTTAGGAATTGGTAGAATGTTTACCCACTATATTCAAATGATTAGAACGATTTTTGTAAAGGTTTAAAAATCAAATTATGTATGAAAACACAAAAATACACAAATTTCCGGGATGTCCCGGATATTTTGTTGGTCTTTAGAAGATTCAATTTGAACATGTAAAAACAGGAAAAAAACACGTCAAATTGGCCAAAAAAACAAATTTTTGAACATAAAATCAAATTTAGATTCTTTCCCAATTTTGATGTCAATTTGGAATGCAAAATTTACATATTTTCCTAAAAAATGAAAGGAAAAAATACAAAAATTACGAAATCCATTAAAAATAATCACAAATTTTAAATTGTTAAGAGGGGTAGAAAGCAAAATTTTGGGCCCCGGTATTTTGCGCTATAAAGGATTAAGCTTAGATTGTCGTTTATAACTTTAGAACAGCTATAGTATCACACGAACGTACGTAGTGATTTGAGCGGAAGTACTCCACACTGTTTCAGTTCATTAGAAGAAGAACCAATCTTATTCGATAAGAACCAATCTTATTCGATTACTAATGTCTGCGGTGTTCAATTAATTGAATACATTTAGTATAACAGTGCGCCAAATTTCATTAACACAAGCCACCAAGTTTTTTTTCTTGACAGAGGATTCGTCAGGTGAAGTGAGAGAATCTTCTCCGATACAAAACCAATATTGTACGGACTTCCATAAACAAGTCGAGAAGAATCCTTGCCAACTATTTATTCCCATCGCACCACATCCCCAGACGGTACCGTGAAAGTACGGCCGTACCCCTTACAGCTCTCTCTTGTATCAGCGGCAGTGTTGTGACTAGATAATTTAACTTTTATCCAAATAAAGATAAAGATAATCCTCCAAAAAGTTATCTAGATAAGACAAAATATAATTTGTAAAACATTATCTAGATAAAAGATAATAATTATCGCTGAAAAAGCTAAATTATTCACCAACATTTGCCGCCGTTTCCAAGAATGTGGATTCTATGAAAAACATAATGTAGTAAACTAGTAGAAGTATTTTTATTTTAAAATGTGATTCATCATTATATTTTTTTCTTAAGTATTGTTACCTAACTATTATATCTAAAAAGGTTATCTAAAAGCTTCAAAGCTTAGATAAGAAAAAAATTATTTTATGTAGATAATTGAAAAAGAGAACAACCCAAATCTTGTAGATAACCGATTTTATCTAGATAAAGTATCTAGATAAGTCACAACTCATGAGCAGTGGCATTATTGACCTGTACTTTTTCACAACTCACTACTCAAAAAATCATTGATTTACTTTAACTTCATTTGGAATTACAAACGCGAGAGTTTTAACTGACTTTACGCAAAGCTTTCCTTTTAAAAAACTGTTCATTTCATTTTCTGAAACGCTTGTGAAAGTTCTTGATCCGCTCACCAACTTGACAAGTTTGAAACAATGTATTGTTGATTTAATTCAATACAAATCTGATTTAAATCAGGGGGAGGGGGATGATTTTAATGAAAAAGTAAATTTAAATCATATAAATCATTTTTGTATGTTTTGAATCAAATGAAAATATAACACACCCTGCCAAGGATAAACATTCGCAAAGCTAATGCGGATTGGTGTGAAAAGTTTTTATATTATAATATGTGCTCCGAGTTCATTCATAAACCTGACATGATTTAAAAGTATTAAATAACTATATTAACTAAACTATGATTGTAAATGGTTTGACAAAACAACTATAAGAAGAAGAGTTTGAATTAATATAGCTGTTTGTGTATTAAGGATGGTAGCATCTACAACTTACGACACCGGCAGTGTTGGCTCGGGCGCTAAGCGCTCGACTCTGATTCGGGAGGTCCCGGGTTCAAATCCCGCCGAGACCGGCAATCCTGACTGAAGGATTTTTCCGATGTTTTCCTCAGTCGTTAAGACCAATGCAAGGGATTGAGTCCTCTTAAACGGCCCTCGGACATCCCTTCACAATTTCCTATCCGCACATACCTAGTTCACCTGAAGAGGGGTTAATTGCACCCTGTAACAGGTTTCCCACGATAAAAATGTAAATTTTACAACTAAGACGCTATGTGTCCAGTGGTTATAGACACAAGCTCTATAGCTTCGGATCTGGTGTACCAAGGGCACAATACTGAATTCGAAATATAATTGTTTAGGTATACCAGTGAAACGTATTAAAAAATAGAATGCCACCACAAACTGTATGAAGAGGGAGATACTCGGAATAAGTTATCACCATCCCATAAACCAATTATCAAATGAGTAGGTAAAGAAATAAGAATGTACATAACATTTTCGAAGGCTATTCCAGAGAACTCTTACCGAAATTTTGAAAGTCAAAGGAAAATGGCTGAAAGTTGGTTGAATGAAAGAAGAACTTGAATAGAAATTTTTAAAAAAAGTTTTTTTACGGGACAATTTGGTGGGAACTCGAGACTTTTGGCAATTATATGTAAATTTTGGGTCAATGAGAAAAGAAAAGTTCTTGGTACAATATACTTAATTATGAGTTATGATTTTTTAGAACACACCTAATTGTCTCCGCTACGAGTATTAGGGAAAATAACTTTCTAAAAAAACGTTTGATGTGCGATTTTTTTCGTCCACCGGTTCAAAACTCTTATTAATTGTACCATTGTGACAAAGAAAATTTCACATCGACCATTATTTCAGAAAATTATTTTCCTTTATACTCGAAACGGAGACAAAGGTGTGTTTAAACAATAATACAAAAATCAAAGCTAAAAATTAAGTAGGCCTATTGCACACAACTTTTCCATTTCTTTTTAAACCTAAATTTGCATACAATGGCCTATTGTCTCGTCCAAATTTTGTTTTCCCCTTTTTAATTCAAGTACCTCTTACATTCAACCAACTTTCTGACATTTTCCTTCGACTTTCAAAATATCGGTAATTCGAGTTCAATGCGACCGGCTTGTAAGTCAGGTTTCTTGCAATAAGCAGAATATCGTGGTCGCTTAATACTTCGAACGTAAGGTTAACTTGAGAGGAGTTAGAGAAATCAGCGGCCTATTGGCATTGCACTAGAAACCTTCATACAACCTCCAATACTTGTGTGGGTGGTCCTTTCCTTACTGAGGCAGTGACAAGATGCATCAGATTGAAGAATGCAAATACTGGGTGTACTAACAACGTAACATTAGCATGTCCAATATACTCACTCACTAACACGCTCTCTCACTCACATAACCACTAACTCACCTGCTCACTCAAACACCCACCTGCTCACTCAAACACTCACCTGCTCACTCAAACACTCACCTGCTCACTCAAACTCGCCTGCTCACTCAAACACTCACCTACTCACTCAAACACCCACCTGCTCACTTAAACACTCATGGCTGTTCTTCAACAGTCACAACTATTCATTCTCATTCTATCAATCTATTCTCACAATTTCTCACAATATTATTCGGGGCTTGAAACTAGCTTTTTGAATGACAATAAAAACATTTCATTATAATTCAGTGATTTGCTTATAAATTGGCACTTATAAAATCTCTTTTGAATTGGAAAATCATATGTAGTTTATCGAGTTTTCAACTCTATTCGTCTATGAATATAAGGTATTTTCAAGTAAAACTCCTCAAACTGGTTTTGTAGAGAGAATCCAGTCTTTTCTTGCGACTCGAAGGTTTTCCTCTTCTAAATCCATCATTTCCCCCACCGGAGCCTACTTGCCTTGTCATTCGATCTACCACTCAATACAGCGAAACCGCTAGAGGAAATCTCACCCAATCCTTCAAGAGATCCTTCAACTATTCTTTACGATTTGAATCCAAAAGATGCGTCAAGTTCCACGCCCAAGCACACGCATACGCACACGCACACGAACACGAACACGAACACGAACACGAACACGAACACGAACACGAACACGAACACGAACACGAACACGAACACGAACACGAACACGAACACGAACACGAACACGAACACGAACACGAACACGAACACGAACACGAACACGAACACGGACACGAACACGAACACGGACACGAACACGAACACGAATACGCAACAATTTAGCCCCATGTTGGATTTACTGACCTATCTCCAATTATACCTTGTTAATTGCACCCTGGGCAGGTTTCCCACGAAAATTATTATTAATGCAGTCTGACAACTCTCCCCACTAAGCTGCTCGATCATATTGTGGCTTCTAAATAATAGGGCCACCTAAAAGTTATTACTGATTACAACTGTTGTTGTTGGCACCTCGCCAGTCCCCATAAACCATTATCTGGGGAAAATTTTAATGGGAAAACATAATAAATATTTTACTAATTTTCACTAGAGTGAATATAAAATTATAACATTTTTTAATTTTGTACAGGAAACGTGCCTAAATTAGTAAGTCAACCACAAAACATAAAAAAACTTAAAAAGGTTAAAAAAGGTTCTAGGGTTTCGGGCGACCGTAGGACCACGCAACTCGCAAGCACACAGACTCGCGCAGTAGAAAGATAATTGAATAATAACAAGTTCTCATTAGTAACTTGTCAACTCGTCACACACCTTTTTATAAAATTCCATAATCTAGCGTCAGGTGCTTAGGAATGTGTTAAAAGTTGGGGGGGGGGAAATCCTTTGGTAGATTTTGTGTGGGGCAGCTGGGGTCTGGGGCGAAGCCCCAGCCGCCGGAGGCCGTGTCGGCGAGGGCGAAAAATATTTTCATCATACAGTATTATTTCATCATGTTTTAACTGCACTCGGACTCTGTATCGATGTTTTACAGCAACTTTCTGCGATCTAAAAACTCAAAAATGAACGTGAAGTGGCTCATTTTAGTGAATTTCAACCTGTATGTAATGTAATGACGAAGCAACATGCAAACATATTCGTTGTACCAAGGTGACTGTCGAATTGTAAAAGTGTATGTGCATATATTTACTACTGAAATTCTGGGATTAATATTTAACTCACGTTAGTTCCCCCCCCCCCGGGCCAAACGTGGGGGGGGGCGTTGCCCACTCCCCCGGTTCCTACGCCACTGCTAGCGTGTGTCATTAGGCTATTAGAATATGCTGCTCTACTCCTATCTCGAGTAGGCCTAGTGTTATAAGGCGGTGTATGGCAACAAAGTTGGCTACACTGGCACGTGATCATTGATATTAAACCCCTATTGTAGGCTAGATTAGCAGTGTCCAATACTTCCGCACAGGCGCGAGCGTGGCAAATTGAAGCGTCGAAAATCCAGTTCAAGATGGCGATTTGGCGTTATAATTTATGCTTTTTTAAAGCAATAAAGTATTTTACTGGATTGTTTGGTATGGTTTTAGCTAGTGCAGCATGGGATTGAACAAACAGAAACAATAAGACGTTATTGTATAAGGGAATTTAGTAATCATTTAATGTTAAAGGCTAGTATGCTCAGCTGTCAAACTGGCGGCCATCTTTAAAAATATTCGGTCTACAAATCGCTCCCATTTAATTAACATGAAAACTGGGATTTCAAGATGGCTTCTAATTGTCACGGAAGTGGACCACCGACTGCTTATCTAGCCTACAGTAGTTATAAATATCAATGCACGTGATGTTTAGTCCCCGCCACTGAGCTATACATACTTACGTGGAGGGCGCATGCTATGCTGTAACCTTGAAGCCAACATGGGCCTAAAGCGATGGGTCTATAATAGGGCTAACCCAATGGGCCTATTATCGACGTCCCTCGAAGGTATTACAAGCTTGGCTTTTCTTTTAGATCTAAATGCTAATTATGTTTTCAATTTGTTTGTATGTGTGGAATCTTATTACTTTTTTAATGTCAATTGCTAAATTAATTGTTTAATTAGAATTATTTTATTTGAAGTAATATAAATTGCTACTGTATTACACAAAACAATAATACAAGCATGTTTTAATAACTTACTCCCCTCAAAAACAAGGTTTTCATACACATTGTAGACGAGTTTTGTCAAGTTTCAATTATTATATGGGTCATTATATTATAAATGGAATATTATCATTATGTTATTTTTTAAATTAAATGTTGTCAAAATTTAAAAAAAAAAATTGGGTGTATAAGGAAAGGATACTGAACACATTAATGAATCGAGCAGAGATCGTTTTTTTAAATTTTGTTTTGCATAATTATTTTATCATTTCCCTGTAAGATTAGCATTACCATGTTTTTTCCATGTCCATGGGAATGACATAATTGTTTGTCCATGGGAATGACAAAATTGAGGTTATTCACCCCTATTCATATGGTATGGTACAAATGAAAAGGTATGACTCCCTAGCAAATAGACAAAAAAAAAACTACCCTGAAAAAAACAGAAATATATTATATATATAATATATATATATATATATATATATAATATATTTTATTTTTTCATTTTTAACCCCAAATTTACTTGTGCATGGGAAGACATAGTATAAGAGACTTTCCTACAAATCGACGTTTTTTTTACATTTTGTGGGGTAATAAGAAATGAAAAGCTACCCTTGGGGCATAGCTTTATTAAACTTTTTATTTTTTACTTTTTTACTTATCTTGCAAAAAAAAGTTTGCGACAAGGGGGTGAAAAAAAACACAAAAACAAAGTTGCCATGTTAATGACAAAAACTAAGGGACCATTTTTAGAAGGGGGTGGGTCTTAGGGTAAATTCTAGGCACAACAACCAATACCCCAAAAAATAGTTATCATTTTGCTTAACAATAGACCCCAAAAATCAGTTTGTTAGTGATGAGGGTCAGCTTAGACCCCACATAT
Organism: Sweltsa coloradensis; assembly: GCA_024449915.1. NCBI lineage: Eukaryota > Metazoa > Arthropoda > Insecta > Plecoptera > Chloroperlidae > Sweltsa > Sweltsa coloradensis. The sequence continues at coordinate 1,173 of JAMZAV010015703.1, read as the reverse complement.
GTACATAGAAATGTAATGAGGGAATGCCGGGGGAAGACATTTGATAGGTTTTACCAAGTATTACCCCCTAGTTGAAAGGGAAAATTAAAGTAAAAATTATTAAACTTTTTTAAAAACGTGTGGAATTTTCATAAATTTTAGAAAAAATTGGCAGATTTTAATTTTAAAAAATTTGGATATAGAAAAACCTAAAGGGACTTTAAAATATTTTTTTAAAAATTTAAGACCCATATATTAAAATAGAAGACTAAAAAAGGCTTATTTTAAAACCTTAAATTTTGAAGCCTCCCAAGCTTTTACTTTCAAAAGGCCTTACACTTTTTCCCACTGTACTGTAAAATTTGAATTTTTTAGCCAACTGTTTGGTGAGAATCGCTGGGCATTGAAACTGACGAATTTGACAGTAGTAAAAGTATTAGCCCCCTTCCCCAAGCGTGGGGGAAAAAGGGGGGAGGGGGGACTTCCCCCATTTTAAAATTGGAAATTTTATTTATTATTAATTAAATAATTTTAAAAAAAATTAATATTAAAACAGCCGCAACAGGGACGGAAAAAAGGACGCGGGGGGGGGGGGGGGGGGGGTGGGGGGGGGGGGGGGTCAGTTTTTGGACAGTTTTTGGTTCAACAAAACAGAAACATTTGTTTTTTTAAAAAATTTTGAGATAATAATGCCCTCTCCCCCCCCCCCCCCCCGGGATCCATTTCCCCCTAGCGAAAAACGATCAACATTTACAAAAATAATTTTTAATGTACCGGGTCTCGGGAATAAGGGCCCCGCCGACGTAGGCAATTTTTGGCATACGGTGACAGGTATTATTATTATATTATAGCCCTTTCAAAAAAATGAAATACAATGTCAATTACTCAAACGTACTAATAGTGCTAGAATTAAAAATCAGGGTACGAATAATTCCCCGCAAAAATCTGGTTTTGACCAGCAACGAGTATATTTCTATGGTATCACCCTTATGTTGTGTGGTTGCCAGTCACAGTATGCGTTTACCTATTTACTAACAACTAACCCTGTGAAAGTTTATGCCCCAAAAAGTATTGATTTAAATCAAACCCAATCATGAAAATTATTGAATGGGTTTTCAGCTGATATCACAAAGCCGATTTAAAAATTTTCCCAAAAAAAGGCCCCAATTTTCACAAATTTTTGACAAAAAAAAA
>JAMZAV010015702.1:0-17734 GCA_024449915.1 Sweltsa coloradensis | reverse complement strand
GATGGCTCAAGTTTTCAAATGGTTTTAGAAGGCGGCCTGGTCATGGAACTGTTGTTTGTGATTTTGTTTTTCTATGTAACGCCTTGTCTGGGCTTTTATTTTGTAAGTTTTTAGAATTAATATCTTGTTTTTCTGAGGATAGCCCACACAGTTGGGCTGAAACGTCAAAAGCAATTAAAGCAGATTCGACGCGGCGAAATGTCCCGACCAATAAATTGGTGTTAATTAATATGAAAATGACTAAAAACAGCAAACTGACAAAATAATATTGACAAACTGACAATATTAAAATATCAATACTGACGAAAACTAGCAAATTAACAAAACTGTGGAAAATGAAAAAACTGACAAAATTACAAACTAAACAATATAAAAATAAACTAAAACTAACAACCTGACAAAATGCATTTGACAAACTGACAATATTACAATATCAAACTGACGAAAATTAGCAAATTAACAAAATAAAACTGAAAAATTGTGAAAATGAAAATCTGACAAAATGGCAATGGCAAAAACAAAATGAAAATGACTAAAACTAACAACCTGACAAAATGCAATTGACAATCTGACAATCTTAAAAATCAAACTGACGAAAACTAGCAAATTAACAAAAAATGAAAACTGTCAAACTGTGAAAAATGAAAATATGACCAAATTACAAAATTACAATATGAAAATGACTAATACTAAACAACCTAACAAAAATGCAATTGACAATCTGACATTCTTACAATAACAAAACTGACGAAACTAGCAAATTAAACAAACTGTGAAAATGAAAATCTACAAAATGCCAAACTTACAATATGAAAAGACTAAAACTAACAACCTGACAAAATGTTATTGACAAACTGATAATATCACAATATCAAACTGACGAAAACTAGCAAATAAACAAAATGAAAGTGTCAAACTGTAAAAATGAAAATCTTACAAAATGGCAAATTTACAATATGAAAATGACTAAAACTAACAACCTGACAAAATGCAATTTACAATCTGACATTCTTACAAAATCAAACTAACGAAAACTAGCAAATTGACAAAATGAAACTGTGAAAATGAAAAACTGACAATTTGAGATTGACTAAAACAAGCAACCTGACAAAATGCAATTGACAATCTGACATTCTTACAAAATCAAACTAACGAAAACAAGCAAATTGACAAAATGAAATTGTGAAAATGAAAAACTGACAATTTGAAAATGAAAAAAAAAAAAAAGGAAACCTGACAAAATGTTATTGACAAAACTGACAAAATTACAAACTTACATATGAAATGAACTAAAACTTACAATCTAACAAAATGCAATTGACAATCTGCATTTCTTAGAAAATCAAACAGACGAAACTAGCAAATTGGCAAAATTTAAACTGTGAAAATGAAAAACTTAACAATTGAAAAAGACTAAACAGGCAAACTGACAAAATGTTATTGAAAAATTAAAACTGACATATACATATCAACTGACGAAACTAACAATTAACCAAAACTGTGAAATGAAATCTGACAAATGAACAAACTTACAATATGAAAAAATGACTATACCTAACAACAACCTGTACAAAGGCAATTGACAATCTGACATCTACAAAATCAACTGACGAATACAGCAATTTGACAAAATGAAACTGTTGGTAATGAAAACTTAACAATTTGAAAATGACTTATACAAGCAACTGACAAGCAGTTTATTGACCAAACACTGCCAAATATTAACAACTATCATCTGAGAAAACTTGCAAATTAACAAACTGTGAAATGAAAATCTGAAACAAAATGACAAACTGACAATAATGAAAAATGACTAACAAACAACTTGAAACAAAAGCATTGCAATCTGACATTCTTACAAAATCCAAACTGACGAATACTAGCAATTAACAAAATGAAACTGGGTAAAATGAAAAACCTGAAAATTTGAGATTTGACTAAAAAACAAGCCAAACTGGACAAACATGTTATTGACAACTGACATATTACAATATCAACTGACGAATACTAGCAAAAAATTGACAAAATAAATTGTAAAAATGATACTTACAATTTGAAAATGACTTAAAACAGCAACTGAACAATGTTTTGACAAACTCAAATATTAACATACCAAACTGACGAAAAACGTAGCAAAGTTAACATATGAAAATTGTGAAAATTAAAAAACTGACAATTTGAAATAAAAAAAAAAAGAAACTGACAAAAATGTTTATGAACAAACTGACAATATTACAATAATCACCCTGACGAAAAACTAGCAAATTTACAAATATAAACTGTCAAACCTGTGAAATGAAAAAACTGACAAATTAAACAACTTACATATGAAAATGACTAAAAAACCTTACAACCTAAACAAAATGCAATTGACAATCTGACATCTTAGAAATCAAACAGACTAATAACTTGCAAATTGCAAAATGAAAAACTGTGAAAATGAAAAACTTACAATTTGAAAATGACTATACAGCAAACTGACAAAATAAATATTGACAAACTGACAATATTAAAATATCATACTGACGAAAAAACTAGCAAATAACAAACTGTGAAAAATGAAAATCTGCAAATGACAAACTGACATATGAATGACTAAAACTAACAACCTTGACAAAATGCAATTGACAATCTACATTTCCTTTTACAAATCAAACTAACAAAACTTAGCAAATTGACAAATGAATTGTGAAATGAAAAACCGAACAATTTGAAAAATGACTAAAACAAGCAACTGCAAAATGTTTTTTTGACAAACTGACATATTTCAATATCAACTGGAAACGAAAAACTAGCAAAGTTCCAAATGAAACTTTTAACTGTGAAAATGAAAATCTGACCAAAATGACAAACTTACCATAAATGAAAATGACTAAACTACAACTGACAAATGCAATTGGACAATCTGACATTCTTACAAAATTCAAACTAACGAAAACGAGCAAATTTGACAAAATGAAATTGTGAAAATGAAAAACTGCCAATTTTGAAAAATGAAAAAAAAAAGAAACTTGACCAAAATGTTATTGAACAACTGACAATTACAAACTTACATATGAAACATGACTAAACCTTACAATCTAACAAATGCAATTGACATCTACATTCTTAAGAAAATCAACAGACGAAAACCTAGCAAATGGCAAAATGAAAAACCTGGAAAATGGAAAAAACTTACAATTTGAAAAGACTAAAACAAGCAAACTGACAAAATGTTATTGACAAACTGACAATATTACAATATCAAACTGACCGAAAAACTAACACATTACAAAACTGGTGAAATGAATCTGACAAAATGACACTTACATATGAACTGACTAAAACGACAACCTGACCAAATGCATTGAAACAATCTGACTTCTTACAATCAAACTGACGAAATTACTAACAAATTGACAAATAAAAACGTGTAAATGAAAAACTTACAATTTGACATGACTTATACTAGCAAACTGACCCCAAATGTTATGAACAACTGCAATATTACAATATCATAGCATACCTGACCGAAACTGCAATTAAACAACTGTGAAATGAAATCTTCAAAATACAAACTGGAACAATAATGAAAAATGACTAACAACAACTGACAAAATGCAATTGACCAATCTGAAACATTCTTACAAAATCAAACTGACGAAACTAGCAATTAACAAGATGAACTGTGAAAAATGGAAAACTGAACAATTTTTGAGATTGACTAAAACACGCAACTGCTGACAAAATGTTTTGAACAAACTGACATATTACAATCTCCAAACCTGACGATACTAGCAATTGACCAAATAGAATTGTAAAAAATGGAGAAACTTACATTTGGAAAAGAACTAAACAAGCAAGACCCTGCAAAATGTTTTTTGACAACTGGACCATATTACATCAAAACTTGACCGAAAACTAGCAAGTTAAACAAATGAAAATTGTGAAATGACAAACTGCACAATTTGAAAATAAAAAAAAAAAGAAAACATGACAAAATGTTATTGACAAAACTGACAATATTACAATATCAAGTGAACGAAAAACTAGCCAAAATTACCAATAACTGTCTAAACTGTGGGAAATGAAAACTGAACTGACCAAAATTTACACTTACAATATGAAAATGAAGTAAAAACTTACAACTAACAAAATGCAATTGACATCTGAACATTCCTTAGAAAATCAACAGATCGAAACTTTTGCCAAATTGGCAAAATGAAACTGGTGAAATGAAAAACTTACAATTGTGGAATGACCTAATACAGTCACACTGACAATATATTGACAAACCTGGAACAATATTAAAATACAATACTGACGAAAACTAGCAAATTAAACAAACTGTGCAAAGAAATCTGAATCTGACAAATGACAAACTGCCAATGAGTGAAAATGAACTAAACTAACAACTTGAAAAATGCAATTGACAATCTGACATTCTTACAAAATCAAACTACATAAAACTAGCAAATTTGAACCAAAATGAAATTGTGAAAAGGAAAACGACAATTTGAAATGACTAATACAAGGCAAACTGACAAAATGTATTGCCTGATAATTATCTCAATATCAACTGACAAAACTAGCAAATTTACAAAATGAAACTGTCCTACCTGTAAAATGAAAAAATCTTACAAAATGGCAAATTTTTACAATATGAAAAAATGACTAAAACTAACAACCTGACAAAATTGCTTTGCAATCTGACAATATTACAATATCAACTGAACGGGGGGGGGGAAACTACAAATTGGACAAATGAACTGGACAATGAAGAACTTACAATTTGAAAATGACTAAAAATCAAGCATCTGCAAAATGTTATTGACTAACCTGACATATTATCCATATCAACTGCGAACTAGCAATTAAACAAACTGGTGAAAAAGAATCTTACAAAATGACAACTTACAATATGAAAATGACTAAAACTAACACCCTGACAAAATGGGCATTGACAATCTGACATTCTTACAAATCAAACTGACGATCCTGCATTTGACAAAATGTTAACTGTGTAATATGAAAAAACTTGTAATTTAAAATGACTTAAACAAGCAAACTGCCAAATGTTATTGACAACTGACATATTACATATCAACTGAACGAAAACTAACAAATTACAAAACTGGTGAAAATGAAAATCTGAACAAAATGACATACTTACAATTGAAAATGACTAATAACTAGACAACCTGCAAAAAGGCAATGGACATCTGACATTCTTACAAAAATCAAAACTGACGAAATACTAGCAAATTGGAACAAAAATGAAACCTGTGTAAATGAAAAACTTACAATTTGAAAATGACTTAATACAAAGCAAACTGACAACAATTTTATTGACAACTACAATATTACAATATCATACTGGGCCGAAAAACTTCAATACAAACTGTGAAAATTGACAATCTGACAAATGGGACAACTGACAATATGAAAATGACTTAAAACAAACAACCTTGACAATGCAATTGACAAATCTGACATTCTTACAAATCAAACTGAACGAAACTTAGCAATTAACAAAATTAACTGTGGAAAAATGAAAAACTGCCATTGAGATTGAACTAAACAAGCAACTGACAAAATGTTATTGAATTTGACCAACTGACATAATTACCAATATCAAACTGGACGAATACTAGCAATTGAAACAAAATAAAATTGTAAAAATGATAATTCATTTGAAATGAGACTAAAACAAGCAACTGACAAAAATTGTTTTTTGACCAAACTTACAATCTTACAATATACCAAACGGAACGAAAACTATCAAGTTTCAACAAAATGAAATTGTGAAAAATGAAAAACTGACAATTTGAAAAATAAAAACAAAGAACTGACAAAAAAAAGAAATGTTATTGACAAACTGAACAAATATTACAATATCAAACTGACGAAAACAGCAAATTAACAAATAAAACTGTCAAAACTGTGAAAATGAAAAACTGACAAAATTACAAACTTACAATATGAAAATTGACTAAAAACTTTACAAACTAACAAAAATGCAATTGGCATCTGACCTTCTTAGAAAATCAAAACAGACGAAAAAAACTTGCAATTGGGCAAAAGTAAAACCTGTGAAAAATGAAAAACTTAACAATTTGACAAATGACTAATACAAGCAACCTGACAAAAAAATACGATTGACAAAACTGACAATATTAAAATTCATACTGACGAAACTAGCAATTTAAACAAACCTGTGAAAAATGGAAATCTGACAAAATGACAAAACTGACAATATGAAATGACCTAAACTAACACCTTGACAATGCAATTGACAATCTGACATTCGTTACAAAATCAAACTAACAACACTAGCCAATTGAACAACATGAAATTGTGAAAATGAAAACGAACATTTGAAAATGACTAAAACAAGCAAACTTGACAAAATGTTTTTTTTTTGACAAACTGACAATATTAACATATCAAACTGACGAAACTACAAGTTAACAAAATGAAAAACTTTAAACTTGAAAATGGAAAATCTGACAAATGACCAAACTACAAATGAAATGACTAAAACTAACAACCTGACAAATGCAATTGAACAATCTGCATTCTTACAAAATCAACTAACGAAACTAGCAAATTGACAAAATGAAATTGTGTAAAATGAAAAACTGACAATTTGAAAATGAAAAAGAAACTGACAAAATGTTTATTGACAAACTGACAATATTACAATATCTACTGACCGAAAACTGCAATTAACAAACTGGACTGGAAAATGAAAAACTGACAAAATACAAACTTACAATATGAAAATGACTAAAACTTACAATCTACAAAATGCAATTGACAATCTGACATTCTTAGAAAATCAAACAGACGAAAAACTAGCAAGTTAACAAAATGAACTGTGAAAATGAAAAACTTACAATTTGAAAAGACCTAAAACAAGCAAACTGACAAAATGTTATTGACAACTGACAATATTACAATATCAACTGACGAAAACTAGCAAATTAACAAACTGGTGAAAATGAAAATCTGACAAAATGACAAACTTACAATATGAAAATGACCTAAACAAAACAACCGACAAACATTCTTACAGAATCAAACTGACGAATACTCGCAAATGACAAAAATGAAACTTGTGTATCTGAAAAACTTTACAATTGAAATGACTTATACAAGCAAACTGACAAAATGTATGACAAACTGACAATTATTACACTATCTTACTGACGAAAACTTGCCAATTAACAAACTGTGAAAAATGAAAAGCTGACAAAATGACCAAACTGACAATATGAAAACAATAAAACAAACAACTTGACAAAATGCAATGACATCTGACCAATTCTTACCAAAATTCAAACTGACGAAACACAAATTAAACAAAATGAAATTGTGTGAAAATGAAAAAAACGACAATTTGAAAATGCCTAAAACAAGCAAACTGACAAAAATGTTATTGACACCAAAAATGACCATTATCAAAATGCCCCCCCCTCCCTCCCCCCGAAAAACCTAGCAAATTAAAAAATAAAATGTCAAACTCGTGAAAATGAATGAAAAATGACAAAATTACAACTTACAATATGGAAAATGACTTAAAATAACAACCAGACAAAATACAATGACATCTGACATTCTTACAAATCAAATAGAAAATAGCAAATTGACAAATATGAAATGTGAAAATGAAAAAACTGACAATTTAAAAATGAAAAAAAAAAGAAAACTGACAAAAATGTTATGACAAACTGACAATAGACATATCAAACTGACGAAAACCTAGCAAATTATAACAAAATAAAACTGTCAAACTGTGAAAATTGAAAAACTGACAAAATTACAAACTTACAATATGGAAAATGATAAAACTAACAACCTGACAAAATGCAATTGACAATCAGACTTCTTACAAAATCAAACTGGACGAATACTAGACAATTGGACAAAAATGAAAACTGTGTAAATGAAAAACTTACAATTGAAAAAGACTTAATACAGCAAACTGACAAAAGGGTATTGACAAACTGTACAATATTACAATATCATACTGACGAAAACTTGCAAATTCAAACAACTGTGAAAATGGAAAATCTGGACAAAATGACAACCTGACAATATGAAAATGACTAAAACTAACAATTGACAAAATGCAATGACAATCGACATTTTACAAAATCAAACTAACGAAAACTAGCAAATTACAAAATGAATTGTGAAAATGGAAAAAACTGGACAATTGGAAAATGACTACTAAAAACACAGCAAACTGACAAAAGGTTATTGACAACGACAAATCAAACTTGACGAAAACCTAGCAAATTAACAAATAAAACTGGTCAAAACGTGAAAAGAAAAAATGGACAAAATTACCAAAACTTACAATATGGGGGAAATGACCTCTAAAACTTACAACCTAACAAAATGCAATTGACACAATCTGACATTCTTAGAAAATCAAACAGGACGAAAACTAGCAAATGGCCAAAATAAAACGTGGAAACTGAAACAAACTACAATTTGAAAAAGACTCAAAACAAGCAGACCTGACATAATGTTATTGACAAACTGACAAGATTACAACTATCAAAACTGACGAAACTAACAAATTAACAAAACTGTGAAAATGAAAATCTGACAAAATGCAAACTCTTAATATGGAAACTGACTAAAACTAACAACCTGACAAAATGCAATCGACAATTGACATTCTTACAAAATCAAACTGACGAATACTAGCAAATTGACAAATGAAACTGTGTAATGAAAAACTTACAATTTGAAAACGACTTTTACAAGCAAACTGACAAAATGTTATTGACAAACTGACAATTATCTACCATATCATACTGCCGAAAACTTGCAAAATTAACAAACTGTGAAATGGGAAATTCTGACAAACTGACAAAACTTACATATGAAAATGACCTCGTACAACTAAAATCCTGACAAAATGCAATCGGACAAATCTGACATTCTTACAAAATAAAACTGGGAATACTAGCAAATTGACAAATGAAATGTGAAAAATGAAAAACAAACAATTTGAAAAATGAGTATACAAGCAAACTGACAAATGTAATTGGACGATAATATCACAATATCAAAAACGGACGAAACTAGCAAATTAAAACAAATGAAACTGTCTTACTGTAAAAATGAAAATCTTTACAAAATGGCAAATTTCACAATATGAAAATGACTCTAAAAACTAACAAACCTGGACCAAATGCAATTGAACAATCTGACAATATTATAATATCAAACTGACGGAAACTAGCAAATTTGCAAAATGCACCTGTGACAATGACAAACTTACAATTAGAAAAAAGACTAAACAAGCAAACTGACAAAATGTATGACTGATATATCACAATATCCAAACTGACGAAACTAGCAAAATAAACCAAAATGAAAATGTTCAAACTGTAAAAAATGAAAATCTTACCAAATTTCAAAATTTAAATATGAAAATGATCTAATCTAACAACCTGACAAAATGCAATTGACCAATCTGAACATTCTTACAAAACAAACCTCACGTGAAAACTAGCCAAATTGACAAATGAAACTGTGTGAAAATGAAAAAACTGACAATTTGAGGATTGATAAAAACAAGCAAACTGACAAAATGACAAACTTTACATAATGAAAATGACTAAAAACAACACCTGACAAAATGCAAGTGCACAATCTGACATTCTTACAAAATCAAAACTAACGAAAACTAGCAAATTGAAAAGAAATGTGAAAATGAAAAAACTGGACAATTGAAAATGAAAAAAAAAAGAAAACTGACAAAATGTTATGACAAACTGACAATATTACAATATCAAAACTGACGAAAAACTAGCAAATAACAAAATAAAACTGTCAAACTTGGAAAATGGAAAAACTGGACAAAATTACAAACTTACAATATGAAAATGACTAAAACTTACAACCTAAAAAATGCAATGGACAATCTGACATTCTTACAACAATCAACTAACCCCGAAAAACTAAAGCAAATTGACAAAATGAAATTGTGAAAAGAAAAAAAAAACACAAACAAAAAAAAACAAAAAAAAAAAAAAAAAACAAAAACACGAACAATTGAAAATGACTAATACAAGCAAACTGACAAATGTAATTGACGGATAATATCACAATATCAAACTGACGAAAAACTAGCCCAAATTAACAAATGAAAACTGTCTTACTGTAAAAATGAAAATCTTTACAAAATGGCAAATTACATATGAAAATGACCTAAACTAACAACCTAACAAAATGCAATTGACAATCTGACAATATAACAATATCAAACTGACGGAAAACTAGCAAATTGACAAAAATGAAAACTGTGAAAATGAGAAACTACAATTGAAAATGACTAAATCAAGCAATCTGACAAAATGGTATTGATCTAACTGACAATATTACACTATCAAACTGTGCCCCCCCCCCCCCCCTGAAAAACTAGCAAGTTAACAAACTGTGAAAATGAAAATCTAAACAAAATGACAAACTTACACATATGAAAATGACTAAAAAACTAAACAACCTGACAAAAATGCAATTGGACAATCTTGACATTCTACAAAAGCTAACTGACGAATACTAGCAAATTGACAAAATGAAACTGTGAAAATGAAAAATCTTGTAATTTAAAATGACTAAACAAGCAAACTGGACAAAATGCTCATGACACAACTTGACAATATTACAATATCAAAACTGACGAAAAACTAGCAGTTAACAAAATGAAACTTTAAAAACTGGAAAATGAAAATCTGGACAAAATGGACAAACTTACATAATGAAAATGGACTAAAAACTAACACATGACAAAATGCAATGACAATCTGACATTCTTACAAAATCAAACGACGAAAACTAGCAAATTGACAAAAGAAATGTGAAAATGAAAAAACTTACAATTGAAATGACTAAAACAAGCAAAACTGACAAAATGTTATTGACAAAACTGCAATATTGCAATATCAAACTGACGAAAAACCTAGCAAATTCACACAAATGAAACTTGTCAAAACTGTGAAATGAAAATCTGACAAAATGACAAAGTTCAATATGGAAATGACTAAAACTAACAACCTGACAAATGCAATGACAATCTGACATCTTACAAAATATAAATGACGAAAAATCTAGCAAATTCGAAAAATGAACTGTGAAAATGAAAAAATTTACAATGTGAAAATAACTAAAACAAGCAAAACTGCCAAAATAATATTGACAAACTGGACAATATTAAAAATATTATACTGACGAAACTAGCAAATTAACAAAAACTGTGAAAATGAAATCTGACAAAATGACAAACTCCCCCCGACAATATGAAAATGACCTAAAAACTAACAACCTGACAAAATGCAATGACAATCAGACATTCTTACAAAACAAACTGACGTAATACTAGCAAATTGACAAATGAAACTGTCTGTAAAATGAAAAACTTACAATTGAAAATGACTTATACAAGCAAAATGACAAAATGTTATGACAATAACTGACAATATACAATATCATACTGACGAAAACTTGCAAATAACAAACTTTTTGTGAAAATGAAAATCTGACAAAGACAAACTGACCAATATGGAAAATGACATCTAAAACTAACAATTTTATTTTTTCGACAAAATGCCAATTGCCAATATGACATTCTTACAAAATCAAAAAACTAACGGAAAAACTAGCAAATTGACAAAATAAAATTGGTGAAAATGAAAAACTGACATTGAAAATGGACTAAAACAAGCAAACTGACAAAAATGTCTATTGACAAACTGAATATCAAACTGACGAAAACAACATAGCAAAATGTACAACATAAAACTGTCACGTGAAAATGAACAACTGACAAAAAAATTACAAACTTACAATATGAAATGACTAAAAACTTACAAACCTAAACAAAAATGCAATTGACAATCTGACATCTTAGAAATCAAACAGACGAAAACTAGCAAATGGCAAATGAAAACTGTGAAAAAATGAAAAACTTACAATTTTGAAAAAAGACTCATAATAACAAGCAAACTGACAAAATGTTATGACAAACTGACAATATTACAATATTCAAACTGACGAAAACTAACAAATTAACAAACTGTGAAAATGAAAATCTGACAAAATGAACAAACTTACAATATTGAAAATGACTAAAACTAACAACCTGACAAAAAGCAATCGGACAATCTGACATCTTACAAAATCAAACTGACCGAATACTAGCAAATTGACAAAATGAAACTGGTAAATGAAAAACTTAACATTGAAAAACGACTTATACAGCAAACTGACAAAAGGTTATTGACAAACTGACAATATTACAAAATCATACTGACGAAAACTTGCAAATTAACAAACTGTGAAAATGAAAATCTGACAAAATGACAAACTTTACAATATGAAAATGAACTAAAACTAACAACCTGACAAAAATGCAATCGACCATTCTGACATCTTACAAAATCAAAACTGACGAATACTAGCAAATTGACAAATGAAATTGTGAAAATGAAAAAAACGAAACAATTTGAAAATGACTTATACAAGCAAAACTGACAAAAATGTAATTGACGGATAATATACACAATATCAAACTGACGAAACTAGCAAATAAACAAAATGAAACTGTCTACTGTAAAAAATTGAAAATCTTACAAAATGGGCAAATTTACAATATGAAAATGACTAAACTACAACCGGACAAAATGCAATGCACAATCTGACAATATTACAATATCAAATGACGGAGGAAACCTAGCAAATTGACAAAATGAAACTGTGAAAATGAACTAAATACAATTTGAAAAAGACTAAAACAAGCAAACTGACAAAAGGTAAGTGACTGATAATATCACAAATATCAAAACTGACGAAAAACTAGCAAAATAACAAAATTGAAAGTTGTCAAACTGTAAAAATGAAAATCTTACAAACTTTTCAAAATTTACAATATGGAAAATGACTAAATCTAAACACTGACAAAATGCAATAACTGACAATCTGACATTTTACAAAATCAACTAACGAAAACTAGCCAAAATTGACCAAATGAAACTTGTGAAAATGAAAAATGACAATTGAGATTGACTAAAACAAGCAAACTGACAAAATGGACAAACTTACATAATGAAAAAATGACTCTAAAACTAACAACCTGACAAAAGGCAATGACAATCTGACATTCTTACAAAACAAACTAACGAAAAACTAGAAAATTACAAAATGAAATTGTGAAAATGAAAAATTACAATTTGAAAATAAAAAAAAAAAAAACTACAAAAGTTTTGAAACGAAAAATATTACAAAATAACGACAAAAAACTAGCAAATTACAAAAAAAAATTGTAAAATGAAAAACTAAAAATTTGAAAATGACTAAAACAAACAAAAAAAAAAAAAAAAAAAAAATGCCTGAAACCAAAAAAAAAAAAAAAAAATTTTAAAAACAAAAAAAAAAAAATGTTTTTGCCCCTGAAATTTTACAATATCAAACTGACAAAAAATAAAAAAATTAAAAACTGTGAAAAATAAAAAATCTACAAAATGAAAAATTTTACAATTGAAAATTTAAAAAAACAAAACAACCTAAAAATGCAATTGACAATCTGACATTTACAAAATAAAACTGACAAACTAGCAAATTGAAAAAAGAAACTGAAAAAATGAAAATTTTAAATTTTAAAATGACTTAAACAAGCAAACTGACAAAATTTTATTGACAACGACAAATTACAATATCAAACTGCAAAAAACTAAAGCAAATAACAAAATGTGAAAATAAAAATCTACAAAAATGACAAATTACAAATAAAATAAAAAATTTAAAACCTGACAAATCCCCAATGACAACTGACTTTCTTACAAAATAAAAACGACGAAAGCTAGCAAATTGACAAAATGAAACTGTGAAAAAAAACTTAAAATTTAAAATACTAAAACAAGCAAACTGAAAAAAATTTATTGCAAACTGAAAATATAAAAATTCAAATGACAAAAACCAAAAATAAAAAAATAAAATTTAAAAACTTGAAAAAAAATCTGACAAAATACAAATTTTAAATATAAAAATGACTAAAACTAAAAAACCTGACAAAATGCAATTGACAACTAAAATCTTCAAAATAAACTGACAAAAACTAGAAAAATTGAAAAAAATGAAACGGGAAAATAAAAAACTTAAAATTTTTGAAAATGACAAAACAAGCAAACTGAAAAATTTTTGACAAACTGACAATATTAAAATATCAACTGAGAAAACTAGAAAATTAACAAACTGGAAAAAAATCTGAAAAAAATGACAAACCAATATGAAAGACAAAAAACTAAAAACCCTGAAAAAAATGAAATTTGACAATCTGACATTTTTAAAAAAATAAAACTGACGAAATCTAGAAAATGAAAAATGAAACTGTGAAAATAAAAAAAACTTTAAAATTTTGAAAAGACAAAAAACAAGAAAATTACAAAATTTATTAAAAAACTACAAATTAAAAATAAAACTGACGAAAACTAGAAAATTTAAAAAAAAAACTGTAAAATGAAAAAATTTAAAACAAAATGAAAAAACTAACAATATAAAAAATGACAAAAACTAACAACCTAAAAAATAAATTTGACAACCGCATTCTTACAAAAAACTGACAAACAAGAAAATTTGACAAAGGAAACTGTGAAAAAAAAAAACTAAAATTTAAAAATGACTAAAAAAAGCAAACTAAAAAATGTAATTGACTGAAAATTATACAATATAAAACGACAAAAACAGCAAATAAAAAAATAAAAGTCAAACTTAAAAAATAAAAATTAAAAAATTTTAAATTTACAATATAAAATGCTAAAACTAAAAAACCTGAAAAAAATCAATTGACAATTGCATTCTTACAAAATAAACAAGAAAACTAGCAAATTGACAAAAAATTAAAAAACTGTTTAAAAAATGAAAAAAGCTTAAAAGATTGACAAAAAACAAAGCAAACTGAAAAAATGACAAACTTACATAATGAAAATGACAAAAAACTAAAACCTACAAAATGCAATGACAATCTGACATTTTTAAAAAAATCAAACAAACGAAATAGCAAATTGCAAAATAAAAATTGTAAAAATGAAAAACTCCCCAAAAATTGAAAAAAAAAAAAAAGAAACTAAAAAATGTTTTTGACAAACTGACATATTCAAATCAAACGAAAAACTAAAAATTTAAAAAAAAAACTGTAAAACTTGAAAAAAAAGCAAAAGGGAAAAAATTACAAATAAAAATGACAAAAACTAACAACCGAAAAAATGAAATTTCAATTACATTTTACAAAATCAAACTGACGAATAAGCAAATTGAAAAAATGAAACTGTAAATGAAAAACTTAAAATTTTTGAAAATGACTAACAACAAACTGACAAAATTTATTGACAAACTGACAATATAAATATTTACTGACAAAAAACCTGCAAATAACAAATGTGAAAAGAAAATTACAAAATGACAAACTAAAATATAAAAAGACTAAAACAAACAATTGACAAAAGCAATTGACAATCGAATTCTTAAAAA
Organism: Sweltsa coloradensis; assembly: GCA_024449915.1. Classification (NCBI taxonomy): domain Eukaryota; kingdom Metazoa; phylum Arthropoda; class Insecta; order Plecoptera; family Chloroperlidae; genus Sweltsa; species Sweltsa coloradensis. The sequence continues at coordinate 2,209 of JAMZAV010015702.1, read as the reverse complement.
ACAAATACGAAAACTAGCAAATTAAAAAATGAAATTGTGAAATAAAAAACAAAATTTGAAAATGCAAAAACAAGCAAACTGAAAAAATGTTTTGAAAAACTGAAAAATATCAAACTGACAAAACCTAGAAAATTAACAAAATAAAATGTCAAACTGTAAAAAAAACTGAAAAATTACAAAATTACAATATGAAAATGAAAAACTTCAATAACAAAATCCCAATTGAAAATCTGACATTTTAAAAAACAAACAGACAAAAAAATAGAAAATTGGCAAAGTGAAACGTAAAAATTGAAAAATTTACAATTTAAAATGACTAAAACAAGCAAACTGACAAAAAATTTGACAAACTGAAATATTAAAATTATACTGACAAAAAACTAGCAAATTAACAAATTTTGTGAAATAAAAAATCTGACAAAAATGACAAAGCAATAAAAATGCAAAAACAAAAACAACTTGAAAAAAGCAATTGACAATCTGACATTCTTACAAAATCAAACTGCGAAACTAGCAAATTGACAAAATGAAACTGTTAAATGAAAAACTTGTAATTTAAAATGACTAAACAAGCAAACTGACAAAATGTTATTGACAAATGACAATATAACAATATCAAACTGACAAAAAACTAGCAAGTAACAAAATGAAACTTTAAAACTGTGAAAAATGAAAATCTGACAAAATGACAAACTTACAAAATGAAAATGACTAAAACTAACAACCTGACAAAATGCAATTGCCCAATCTGACATTCTTACAAAATCAAACTGACGAAAACTAGCAAATTGACAAAATGAAAACTGTGAAAATGAAAAACTTCCCAATTTGAAAAGGGACTAAAACAAGCAAACTGACAAAATGTTATTGACAAATGACAATATTACAATATCAAACTGACGAAAACCCTAGCAATTAAAAAATGAACTTAAAACTGTGAAAATGAAAATCTGACAAAATGACAAATTTTCAATAGGGAAATGACTAAAACTAACAACCTGACAAAATGCAATTGAAATCTGACATTCTTACAAAAATAAACTGACGAAAACTAGCAAATTGACAAAATGAAACTGTAAAAATAAAAAAACTTACAATTTGAAAATGACTAAAACAAGCAAACTACAAAAAGGGTTATTAAACAAACTGACAATATTACAATATCAAAACTGACGAAAACTAGCAAATTTAAAAAAATAAAACTGTCAAACTGTAAAAATTGAAAAACTAACAATATGAAATGACTAAAACTAACAACCTGACAAAATCAATTGACAACCTGCATTCTTACAAAATAAAACTGACAAAAACTAGAAAATTTGACAAATGAAAACTGTGAAAATAAAAAACTACAATTTGAAAAGGGACTAAAACAAGCAAACTACAAAATGTAATTGACTAAAATATAAAAATATCAAACTGACGAAAACTAGAAAATTTAAAAAAATAAAGGTCAAACTGTAAAAATGAAAATTTTACAAAATGGCAAATTTACAATATGAAAATGATCAAAACTAACAACCTGACAAAATTCAATTGACAATCTGTCATTCTTACAAAATAAAACTGACGAAAACTAGCAAATTGACAAAATGAAACTGTGAAAATTAAAAAACTGACAATTTGAGATTGACTAAAACAAGCAAACTGACAAAATGACAAACTTTACATAATTGAAAATGACTAAAAAACTACAACCTGACAAAATGAAATTTGACAATCTGACATTCTTAAAAAATCAAACAAAACGAAAACTAGCAAATTGACAAATGAAATTGTGAAAATGAAAAATGACAATTTGAAAATAAAAAAAAAAGAAAACTGACAAAATGTTATTGACAAACTGACAATATTACAATATCAAACTGACGAAAACCTAGCAAAATTAACAAAATAAAAACTGTAAAAACTGTAAAATGAAAAACTGACAAAATTACAAACTTACAATATGAAAATGACTAAAACTTACAACCTAACAAAATAAATTTGAAAATTTTTTAAAAAAAAAAAAAAACAAAAAACTAAAATAAAAATGAAATTTAAAATGAAAAACCCAAATAAAAAAAAAAAGAAAAAAAAATTTTATAAAAAAAAAAACAAAATAAAGCAAAAAAAAAAAAATTAAAAGAAAATTACAAAATGACAAAAAAAAATGACAAAAAAAATGAAAAAATGAAATTACAATTAATTTTTAAAAAAAAAAAAGAAA
>JAMZAV010015701.1:0-11937 GCA_024449915.1 Sweltsa coloradensis | reverse complement strand
CGGAAATTTTATCTTATTCCATTGGTGGAAAGAGCCCGGTTTATTCTCAAATGGAAAGAATTTTAGGTTATGTCGGGCTAGTCGTACACAGTCATTCAAGGCTGCGCAAAGGCTGGGCCCTAGCCTAGGCTGTGTCTTTGCCCTAGGTTGGGTAAATTAATTCTATAAAATGTCCATTTGGATGCCCTAGACATAGCCTAGCCTAGGTAGGGCTAGGCCGAGGCATTCCTGTATCCTTAGCCTAGTTTTTAGGTTGATGATGATGATATCATTTTACCATTGATGTTTGGTAGGGTTTTGATTTTTATTGAAATATGCGGCCTAGACCTGGAGGGCTATTCCTGAAATCTGGACGGACGGGACGGATGGGCCAAACGACCCGACTCAAACCCACCCGTCCCGTTCCGTTCGTCAGTACCCGGCCGATTTGCTATTCCCGAGTCCAAAGTGGACGAGACGGGTTGGGTGAGCTAGAACCCGTTCGTTGTCAACACTGCTTTTGATTTAGTTTTGTGTGAACAGCTTTTCACTATTCTACCCAAATGGCGTGCTTCGTTTTCATGTTTACTGCTTGCTGTCAACAGACAGCTGCAGACGACGAAACAATAACTTTGACGCTAATTTGAGGTTAAAGTTGCATTGCAATTCCTATTTCTCGTTTTTTAGCTATAATCATCTTCGATCGTTATTATATATACTATCGACGAAATATTTTGCGTTGGTGAAGTGCATTATGAAACAGTGTAATAATGTTTTAACCACAGTTTGCAGCTGCTAATTTAACTCGTAGGGCTAAGCCCTGGGCCCTAGCTAGGCCTAGGGCCTACTTGTCTCAGAGCAATCCCTTTGACAATCTTACGTTTTAGGGCGCCTCACTTCTATGTATATTACGAGGAAGAATTGCCTACCCTAGGGTGGGCGGACATATGCATACTTGTTTGTTATAATATGCCAAATAAATTGCGTAAACGCTTTATCTGACAATGAAATCACGTCTTCACTTTCTTCTAACATCCACATTAGATTTAGGGCCTAGGCCAAAATCAGCCCCCTTGCCCAAAAAACCCTTTGGGCCTAACCTAGGCCTATTTTCAATTCATTCATTCATTTATATTCCCAGAATTGTGGTAGGCCTAGGTCTGGGCCCTAGTACCTATCGCCATAAACAATTAGGGTACAGGGGGCTAGGATAGAAACTCGTAGAAATTACCCATCCGTCGAAAACTACTTTTCTAGGCCTAAGCCTTTTTTTTGTATTACGTATGTAGCCTCCCAATCTACAGGCTGATAAAATTTTTTACTTTACTTTTAAGGGCCATGCCTCTACCTAGCTTTGGCCCATAGATACTAGGCCTAGGCCTATGCGTATCCTACTGACAACTTGTGGCCTAGGCCCAGTACAAGTATGGCATGGGGCCCCTACAGGTTTTTCTTTGCACAATAAATTTATCATTGGCTATTATTATGCTACTAGGTATTAGGATAGTTAACGTACCATGAAAAATGGTCTATTATGCTTTTGATTGTAGACCATACGTGGCCGTTTGGGCTTGGGTGACAAAATGATTGTCGTTCAGGCTATGTTTGTAGGCTTACCAAGTTTATGAGGGCAAGTTTGAAGTTTTCATCAGTTTTAAATTGAAACCCAACTTTACAACATAATTATTTGTAGGCCTAGGGCCAACATATTTATTCTTTCCCAGTGGCAACTGTATGCATGTGCACCATTTTAGAAAGGATTTTTGTTTATGAACTAAACATGGAAAATAAACCATAATTTTTGCAACCCAGTACACCTATCATCTGTTGTAGTCGTAATCACTGCAAATCTAACATAAGACATCAATTTACATGGCCTCAGTGAAACACATCGAGCTAGACTTACGATTGTAATCCCAACTGCGACAATTGTGTACGAGGGTTGGTCTATGCGTGCAGCTTAGGTCACAAGTTTTCTCCCCTTTAACAAATCAACTAATTTTTGTTGAAATTATTTTATAAAGCCATAATGACAAGGAGTTTGCTGAAGGCATTGCCCATTGAATTGTGAAACATTTTGGTTAATGCAATTTAGATATAGGTAGTGATGCAATGTTGAAAATTTCCAATTCAGTGAAAACTTTCAATGTTATTTTTTTTTTAATTTAACTTTTTTACCTACAATTTTCTTAAAAAAACATAACTATAAGTTAGGCCTTTTATTAGCAGAAATTACCTTCCAATAGTAGAAGTCATAAGCAGAATACAAACCACATTGTCACAGGTAGGCCTACCGTAAGTCAGGTTATGCATGATTTTATTCAAAATAATTTTATAAAAGTTAGTGGCCCATTTCATTAATTGACTTTACAATGGTACCGGACGTCTAGTGCCCACACAGTATTTTGTATTTAATTCTACGGCCTAGTATGTTTTTGTGTTGCCTTTTTCAGTCTGAAAGTACAACATAATAGCCCGGGGTAGTAACAGTCGGACAAACAACAAAGTACAAAAACATTTGTCAAAACTATGCCATAACCTGACTGCTACTGTAAAAATTACAATAAATTGAAGGCTTTACAGGCCTACTAAGTTACTGAAATAATACCATACAATTTTTGTAATTTTTTTTTATTTCTAGACACATATTTTTACAACTATTTCCCTTATAAATTTGGCATATTTCAAATCAGGTTGAATGCCTTGGGGATCCGTACTGTGGCATAGTGTTTGACGGTCAGACGTTGGTTCTTTCGAAGAGAACGGCTACGTCGGTGGACCACACCCTAAGCCCTTTAGGTACACCAAGATCATCGATAGCTTCTACGACATCATTCCATCCGGGATTTACAGGACCACAAACACCTTTGAACAAATTGTACATTATAAAATTTTTATGTAGGTAGAAATATTTCCAGAATGACATATTATGTTTTTCGAAGGAGGCCTACCCCCCTACTAGGTACCGGTACAAGTATTTACTGTTTCTGGTAGATAGGTTTCAATTAAATTTTGGTCTCGATGGTGTAGGCATACACCAGACTTTCCCAGCGATGGAGAAAGGAGTGTTAGTGTTCGAGTGGGCATTGTAATAAATATTTTGTACCCTGTTAGGTTGGCCCCCACCGGCTAATGATTTACAGAAAGTAGCCCCAAAGTAGGTAGGTGAATTAAATTATAAATAAGGGGGTACTTGTTCTTTGGTTGTGGGGGGGGGGGGGGGAGGACAAATGAAGTCTAATTTTTTACACACAACACCCCCCCCCCCCCCCACTAACCTACTTTTAGGCAAATTTGTGTTTTTAATGGTGTTGGATCCTCCCAACCAAACAAGTTCCAAATAAGCATAGGGGCCTAAGAGGCCTACTTGTAGACAAAAAATTACAGTGATTTCATTCAGAGGTAGACTATGCCTCCATGGATATCTATAACGAGGCCCTACGGTACCTAGTTAATTTTAGAATGTAATGCGAAACAATAAGTTAGGCATCACTGTTTAGTTGCGCAATCTAGGCACGCTGTCTAGCCTAGGACTAGGGATAACTCTTGCCGAGGTCACAAAATAAAAATCACGAAACCATTGGCTTATCTTCAAAGGCTATTTACTACAACATAGGCCCTAGGCACATATTTACACCGACTTTTTTGAGTGGGCCAAGAAAATGATTTGGCATTGTAGGTCCCAGTATTTTCCCAGTAAATCTAGGCCTATGCCCCCCTTTAGTCTATTGACCTTCAATTCAGTTTAGTAGGCTAAGTAAAACCCAGCAACATGGAGGCCTATAGAAAAACTAACATCCCAAAAGGCCTACCCTAGGGCCTACATATGATTGGGGCTAGGGCCTACAAGTTTTTGCATTTAAATGACCTTAAGTGTAGGGCTAGGCTAGGCCTAGGGCCTACCCTAGGCTAAGGCCAAGGACTTATTTAGTAGGCCTAGGCCTAATGGTAGGCCAAGGAGCTAAAAAAAATCTAGGGGCAATTTGTTTATGGATTTTGCCAGGCCTAGCTACCTTGCCTAGGGATAGGGCTAGGCTAAGCCCTAGGCCTATAAGAAGTGTTGAAACGGATTTGCAGCCCAGTGTAGGGCCCAGCCTAGCCCTACTAGGGGCCCAGGGCCTACTAGGCCTAGTGAAAACCCCACTGCAATCAATGCAGGGACATACATAAAAAAGAAATACGTAATAAATGATACAAAGTGTCTTTATTACATTGGTCAAACCGCACATATTAAAAATATACATTTTAATGCATGTTTTAGCTTTCCTTTGCCTCGTATTGCAGTGATTGGGCAACTTCTCGGTGATAGATTCGTGATTACATCGCAATCCGTGGAAGATGAAACTTGGAAACACACGCGCAGTTTAACTGCGGTCATTTCTATTACAGTATATCGTACATTACATACACGCAAAGCTCATAAAACATTATTTCCCTTCGCTAAAACGTGAATTGCTGTGATGTTGTCCGCCATTGTTTTCTTTCAAACCATATGGGTACCGGCCTCGGTGGCTCTCTCGGCTGGTCTCGAGCAGCCGAGATAGATTGGACGGGACGGGTTGACAAAACGGGACGAGATCGAACTCAGGAATAGCAATCGGCCATCTTGAACGGGTAAACGTGGTCACGTGGTACAAAACGACTCGTCCCGTCCCGTCTCGTGGACGGGTGGAACTCAGGAATAGGGCTCCTGGGCGTAGTGATAGGCCTACCTCGGCCCTAGGTTCTTAGGGGCGTAGGCCTAGGTCTACCAAGAGGGCAAAGGCTACCACTGTAGAAACACCGGAGAAGATCATTTTATACACGTGCCAAAAGAACCAAACGACAAACAAGGCAAAAAGAATTGTTCAAAGCTGCAGCACGAGAATGTTTTGAGGAGGATGCCCCCTCTACAAATTCACTCTACTGTTGTGAAGACCACTTTGATGCAAGTATATTATTAATTGGTCTACTAGCTTTTTAATTCACAAGTGAATTTCCTATAAGCAATTCTGTTAGGCTCCGTTAAAATATTCTCACAGCAAAATTTGCCTTGGGATTATAAGTCTAGAGCCTAAACGTAAGAGGCGTTTCTCGCATGGGAGAATGTCACAAATTCAAAATTTTTAACAACATTTTTGGAATATTTTCCCCGCGAGAAAATGAGTTATGTATAGGTCCAAGGCTTATAATAATCCCGAGGTAAATTAGAAGCTCATAGGAAACCTACTTGCGAAATAAAAATGTAGTAGGTAGATCAATTAATATCATTAACTTACATGAAAGTGGTATTCACAACGGTAAAGTGAATTTGCAGCGGTAGGCTAGAGGCCCTACGACTCCTTGACATATTCTCGTCTTGTTGCGCGATTTCACCTGTTTAGTTTCTTTTGGCACATATATAAATACTTTCTCCGGTGTTTCTAGAGTGGTGTTTAAACACATTGGTACCTTACACCTTTTATAAAGCGTCATTTCTTTAAAATCAATCAAAAGGATCATTGAGAAACGATAGCAGGAATGACAGCGGGCGCAGTGACGGCAACTGTCTGCTAGGATGAATGTGTTTAACCCACCGCCGACTGGATGGTAGAATATTGTCATGTTTGGGGTAGTTTCTACCCTTGTTACTGGTACTACATGGTCTGTTTTCTTATGCCAAGTGATTTGGAATTGTTTGTTGACAATAATGATGATTGAGACACTTCATGTAACAAGTTCAGTTATTATAACATGGTCGGAATGTGCATAGTGGCGATTACATAACTTTATTGGGAACATGAAAGTTATTGTTTTAATAGGAAAGAATGCAGACCTTTCAATAACATAAGATTGCCGAGTAGTGGTGATGAGGTTGAGGGGAAGGGACTTAGGCCCTAGAGACGTACAGACTGGAGCCCTGGAGGGGGAAAGTCGAGAAGAGTCTAGGGGAAGCTTCTTGGTGTGCGATGTGCGATCTGATCGGGGAGTTACATTCTGACCAGCAAACACACAAGTTGTCTCCGGGGAAGAGTTAAATGTTTTTTCCGACAAGGGCATTAATAACGTTGGGTAACAAATGGAGATGGACACAAAGACCTGAAGGAAGAACAATAAGAGAGCGAGTCAGGAGTGCCAGGAGTCCGGGCGAGACCGAGAGGCGGCAGCCGACCCAAGTGGCGAAGAGAGAAGATCTGGGGCGAGTCATCCAGGGGTCCGGGTTCGAGACATCGTCACTGACATACCAGGGTCCAAATGGAATAGTGTAAGCTAAATGATTTCATTACAGTAATGCCAGTAAAGTCAGGGGACACGAACTCACGTTCAGTCGGGTAAGATGCATGCACCCAGCTGATAGGCAAGATTAGGTTATCAAATTGTTAAATACATGTGCTCCTTCTTTTGTTGAAACCATGTTCTTGTTCATGTTAAACCTCCTAATACATGTCCTAGAAGTCATCACCCCGTTTATACCTATCGATCTCGGTCACCGTTGGGAAGATTAGCCTGTGTAACAAATAACAGCTACGTTCCCCAAAACAATAGTTATTTTGGTAAATAACATCCATACCAAAGGCTAATCAACCTCTCAACGTGACAATATCTACCATTTATATCTAGATAGCGGTGCGCCTTTGGGTTTCTGCGCTAGGCTGCGGTCAGCAGTCTGACGTCACACTACTTTTCGTGTTGTCTTTTGGCGGGAAGCCAGATTCAAATTTCAACGTTAAATATTGAGAAAAGTATTAACCTTAGACAAAAAAAAACTTTTATGTTATTTTTTTTAGATGTTATCTTTAACATATTCGATTTCTGGAATGAAGGCTAGTTCCCTATTAGTGCATGGCGAGCTAGGAATTCAAAGGCCTGGGTTCAAGGCTGCTCGAAGTGCATCCTTGCCCCCTTCAAGGGCGTCCCCAGGAATTATGTCAAGGGGGGTAAAAATGATAATTTTTTTTTCCGTGGTACATGCATGGGGAGTTTGGGGGACAGTGCCCCCCAACAATAGCGCCACAGGCGAATTTCTTTGAAAATCAGGTTTTTAGATTGCGTTTGGTGCGTTTTAGAAAAAAGTAGTGCCCAATGCCTTACCAAAATAATGTAATTATTTTTTAAATTTTAATATCTTAACGATAATGGTTTAGATTTTGAAAAGATATTTTTTGTTTGTTACTTGCCTGGCCGTGAAATGCCGTGCCTACCGTGGATCGAATCTGGCACGCTCAAGGTACCCACTAACTCGCTCGGAGATTGAGAAAACCTTGCAATATTTACACGTATTTCGTACTGGCTGTGTTTTCCATAGTATTTTCACAGATAGACTACACTGCGTTATATGCATTTCAAAACATGTTTAATATTTTTTAAATCAATCTAGAAATTACAAAATCGCCAACTAGACTTGGTAAACGCCAAAGTCGTTGTTAGACGAGTGAGCGAGTCATGTGTTGAATACCCGGGAATCATTTGCATTTAAGTTTGATAATTATATTTGTATAAATAGGCCTAATAGGGTTTTTAAGTTAGTTGGTATAGGGCGCGTCATCTTTTGGCCATAATGCGCCACTGTAGCCTATGATAGGCTAGGGAGGCCTAAGGTAGGGGGAAGAAAAGTAATGTTACCGGGTACTCAACACATGGCTCACTCACTCGTTTTACAACGTCTTTTGCGTTTCCCTAGTTAGCTTACAATACCACAGGCAGTCAATATGACCTAACCGTTAGAAAGCGACCTAGTTTCTCACGTCGTCGTCTTGAAAGTTCCACGGTTGTTTGTAATGTACTCGGCATCTCCTTCAAGATTCCCATGCCGGTAACCACTTTATATGTTCTTTACGACAACGTATATTCACTCTTTATTTGAATTACCTTACCCTTGATTGCTTTAAAATTATGGATATAATAAGTTATATTCTAGGTCGCTGCGCGAACTCCGTTTCCAGTCGCGTTGATGGATAAGCTTTTATGGTTAATTATCGTTGCTATAAAAGTACGATAGTTTTTCCGAAATATTTCTTCGATTGTCCTCAAAATCATTTCATAACTAATTTCATGTCTAAGTGTGCTCGGTCGCGGGCTCAATGTCACAAAATTATCGCATTAAAATTTACGAAGTGGCCAAAGGAACGATATTCATGAGAAAAATTGCTATGATTATACCAACAAAACTTAGCAGACCTCAATTCCGAGATTTGGAAGGTTTTCCTTAATTTTCATCAAGATCGCACATCACAGATTAAAGCGCAACGAAATAACCACACTCGTTTTCATTCTTATTTCTAAAAAAATGGCGGCCCTCGGGAGACGATCGAACTAAAACACTTCCAAATCACGTTTGAGTTATAAAAAAAATAAAAAAATATGTTATTAAATGTAATAAATAATATAGTAATTAATAGTACAGAGTCAAATTTGATATGGAAACTTTATGTAACCACTTTAAAGGACTGTTAAGATCGTAATCAGCCGACCACCTGCATGTGTCAACTCCACTGGCAGTTCGTCTGTTTGTTATGATGTTGATTGCATTGTTGATACTACAATCAAGAAACGACCAAAAGTTACACATCTAGTAATGAGACCGAGACTGAGAATGAGAATGAGATCGAGAATGAGACTGAGACTGAGAACATAGTTCAGACACGTCCTTACATGTACAATAAGGTTATAGGAAAGAAAAAGTTGAAAAGTTTGCTGGAATTTTACAAGAATATAATCAACAAGTAACTATAGATACTTGACCATGATCACCTACATTGTTTACAAAAAACTAGTCTTTAGACCACTAGATATTTTAAATTCTATTGTTAATAATTGTTAATACCATATTTATTACATCGACTTTGAAAAGATTATTGTATTTTAACAAATGATTTTGTAATTGAACATGAAAAAGTAATGAGATCCCACATATAACAAAAAAGTTGTAAAAAAACGGCCAAACCTTACACAATCAAATCAATGAGATCTAAAAGAAATGCCAACCTTATGTACCCTCCTATATTTTTGCAATCTTAATACAAAAATTCACTTTGCCCTGTGACTGCATCCTTGCAAAGTTTGGCAAAATAAATTTGCACAAACTTTACATTTAAAACAATAGTTGCAAATAAAATTTTGCCACGCTCGCAACGATGCAGTCACAGGGTCATGTGGATTTATGTATTAAGATTGCGAAAATATAGGAAGGTACATAAGCTTGGCATTTCATTCAGTTCTCATTGCTTTGATTGTGTATGGTTTGGCTGTTTTTTTTACACGTTTTTGTTTATTGAGCGAGCGTAGCGAGCGTCTCCACTTGACTCTTATGGCTCGAATGTCTGTTTTTTTTTGTTTTTTTTTTCTGTTACTGCTTCGATACAGGTCGCACCGTTTCTCTGATCGACCTGAAATTTTGCACACATGTACATATTACCTAGGCGGGTTGCTGTATAGTTTTTGAACAAAATCGGATAGTTGGTTATAATAAATAAAAAATAAAATAAAAAAATAAAAAAATAAAAATGTACCGATCGTTATAAAATTTTGCAGGGTTAATAAGTACAACATCCTTTCCTATTTTCCAAATTTTCAGCTAAATCGGTCAAGAACTTAAAGACTTATTGGTAATCATAATTTGAAAAATGATGTTATAAAATGAAGGTGGCAGTGAAGATACAAAGATACACTTTAGAAGGCATGACGAGAATTAGTACAATGCAAAGATGTTGGAATAGTTTATAGTGTCCAATGTCAATATCCAGGCCTACACTGTGTGGGGGGACTTATGGGAATGTCGTACTCGGGTCATGTTGCACGTACCGGTGCTCGCTCAACAACGCGTCCAACTGAGCGTTTTCCTAGTACGTGTGATATACATCTTTCGAACTTCGAAGGAATAATAAAAGTCACTGCCTTGTAGAAAATCACGGCCTTTGGTATTAATGAAAACAAACCGCGTGGGAATCTTGAAACTTCCCGTCAACAAGGCTGTGGGGACGCACTGTTTAAACATTTGCACTTTCTAATGTTTCATTTCTTCTTGGACGAGGAAGTTGGCGTGGTCTGGTTTGAATGAAGTTTTGTAACAAGAAATGGATAAATACTGACAATCTATCGGTATTATTACAAATACTGATGTATATTGATCAATCACACGGAAATACTGAAGCCAACAGAGGTACGGTTAGTCTCTGGGGTTCACGTTTAGATCGGAAGAAAGTATTGGTCTTGTAGCATTGGCATTGTCTTGTGTAGCCATCAGAGAACATTCATAGTGGGGTCTGAGGTATAACGTGCTCTGCTATTCTGCTGGAGAAACAATGCTGTGGCGATTCCAGACTTAGGCCTACGTAGGCTACCCGCCTGTGGCTGGTTCTGACCAGCATAGGGGCTAGGCCTACATATCGCCGTCTGGGCCCGGCATGGGGTACAAATTAAACACAGGACATGGCTCTGCTAATCGTTAAATGGCAAGAACGGATATAAAGACCATCTCGCAAACATCAGCAAGTGAACGAGGAGAATGACTCCTCGAAACTAAAGGCGAGCTCTGGCCGGCACCTTGAAAACTTTGAAAACTGAATCCTCTTTCCGCCCCGTCTGTGCCCGGGGTAGAATAGGCCCAGAGCATTCCTCCTCGGCTCATCGTAAAAGGCGACAAAGAGGCAGTCGGTGTGGACCCCTCAAATAAGATCTTGAGGTGACTGGAGATCGCAAAGGGGGCTCTCATGCATAAATTTTCACTTTCCCACACTCACATTTACTCTACAATCATATCTATTTATTACTTTTTCACTTTTTCTACTCTTCACCATCAATGCTGGCCCCCTTTGTGTTCTAAACGTCTACCGCCGTGTTTGCCGTGCGGGGTGCGACCCGTGCCGGTGGAAAAGGGGATCCTAGTTGTTAAGGAAATTGTTTCTTGCGAGAAACATGGACCAACACGCAACTTTGGCCACCTGCTTCATCATAGACGGAGATTCAGGACTAGCCAACCTGGGTCAATCGGCTAGTGCAACATTTTGTCACCATTATGTTGCACATTGGCCAGCCCGGACATACATTGCGTAGGTTGTATGTACCAATGTGGAGAGCTATGGGAAGAGAAGGGTCGGGAGCCGACCACACTGGTAAAAGATCTATTGCGTCTATGTCTTTGGTCCGGACATAAAATTGGCTCTTTCCTACATACCATCCTGATGAAAAAAAGAAATCTTTAATGTTTACAAGGCCCTATGTGGTAGAACCAACGTGGGCTAGTTGAGTCTTTTTCCGGGAAATTTGTAGGTTGTCCCCTTTTCTACTATGGAAAATCTTAATCACCCCAATCACCCCATTTCCCATCCCCAAAACAAACAATTACCATCAAAGAAAAGACCTAGGTCTTTATTTGAACCAGAAATAACACTTGACACTATGGTCAAAAACTATAAACCTAGTACAAAATTACCAAGAATTTTGACAATAAAATCCTTAAAAGAGAACACAACATTTTTTAAAATATCATCAGTTGCAATTGCAAAAGCGATTCAAGGAGTAGCAGGTACTGTAAAATCAGTACGGAAACTGCGAAATGGATTGCTTCTGGTTGAGACTGCTAATGATAAGCAGTCTGAACTATTACTTAAAACCACCAAATTTGACTACCTATTTGAAATCGAAGTTAAGCCGCATGAACAACTTAATAATTCTAAAGGAATTATTAGTTGTTTCTGATCTAAAATATGTTACCAATGAGGAAATTAAAGAGGAACTCTCCAAACAAGGTGTCATGACTTGTATAGAATAATGACCCGTGTTGATGGAGAAGAATTTCCAACTGGCACAACAATCCTCACCTTCAACACTAAGGACTTACCTGAAAAGGTGTTAGTGGGATACCACATTTTAGATGTCAGAACCTATATACCAAACCCCATGAGATGCTTCACCTGTCAAAGATTTGGACACACCAAGAATGTCTGTAAGTCTGAACCTATTGCAGGAATGCGTTTTAAATCTCATTTGCGGAATTAATGG
>JAMZAV010015700.1:0-12073 GCA_024449915.1 Sweltsa coloradensis | reverse complement strand
ACGAATCGCGAAACCGGTAAACAAACTTGTTATTACGAACGAACTTTTATAAATGGCTGGCAACTTTTATACTGAGAACTTTTTATTATTGAGAATTTTATTAATGGAACTTTTATATGGGAAACTTTTGGGGAATTGAAACATGTTTTTGTAATTGTAAATGTAACATAACTTGATTTGATTCATTATAATTGTATTTTGAAATGGTTTGTAATTTGTGTTAACCTTTTCGTTGTCGTGTCTTTCCCACTCAATATTTTATTTCAGTTTTCTTAAATTAAACTTCAGCAGTTGGCAAGACTACTGACTGAGCTAGACCGGCGCACTCTTCTAAGGTTGGTAATTTGTTTTTCTCAACAGCGTTTGACTTTGAGTGACAGTGAATTTTTGTTGATTTTTTTTCAATTTTGGGATAAATAAAGTTAGTTTTTTTTTTTGTTTTAATTTATTGTGGGGCTGGTTTGGCTAATTAGCGACAAATAAATACATAAATACGTAAATACGTAAAAAATATATACATAAAATTAAAGTACGTCACATACAATTAAAAAAACAAGGGCCCGAAGATAGACCCATAGCGGGACTCCCTGTCATGTGCGCAGAGAAACCGATTCCTTATCAACATACAAAATATAATATGGTCTAGTTAAAATCCTGTTTCAAATAAAATAATTTATCTACAAAAAATCCAACTTGTTTATTTTCTCAATGGCAGATTCTTTTTAGAAAAGTCCTTAATATTAGTTTCGTATTAATAATAATCAAAGCGAGTATAAGCGCGAATCTTAAGCTTCCGCTACAAATAATTAGAGTTTACAAATATTAGCATATTATTTACCAGTATTAGTTTTGTAGTAAAATCCCAATTAGTAGTTACATTATTAAAACCAAGTGTATTTGTGTGGCCCCAGTTTGAGAAATACGTACTAAAATTGTTTTAGTAACACAGTTAGCTTAGCTTATTTGACAAATGAGAATAATGCCATACACAATGCAACAAAATAAACCATTGCACAACAGAAAATGAACGTGAAAGAGAAAAACACCAAATGAACTTACGCCAGGAGGATATTAATTATATAATAAATACATAATACCAAGTAGGGCATCTAAAACAAACCAAGGGTTGAATATAATACCTTTAAGTACATAGAGTAAGTTGATATTAAATTCCTTTAAACAGAACACAATATTTTAAGTAGTAATTAGCAATTTGTAACATGCAACTGGTTTGACGGTTGTTTAATTGGGGTATTGTTGTTTCCTTTTTGAAGTGGTATGAGTGTTATTAACAAGGAGGCAACTCCATATCTGGGGCAAACATAAAAACATATAACTTACATCTCATTAGCAATTGAGATTTTTAAAGACTTCGACTCTATTTTTACTGCATTTTAAACGAAAGTGTATGTGAGGGAAAATTGACAAAAAACATCATTTATTTTTGGTAAAATAAAACGTTAGGTAGGTAAAAAGGGAAAAAGAAATCGAACGTAGAGAGATCGGAAAGATAAATAATAAATTAAATTTTTGGGCCCGTGCCGAAAAAGGTTTTTAAAAGTCTTGGGCCAACTTTTGAACTGCAATCTAAAACCCTAGAGATTCGATTTTTTCCCCTTTTTTTTAAAACCCTGGAGGGAAAAGTCTTCATAATGTCACTTGAAATTATTATTGTTTTATGGGTTTTTAAAATTCCGTGTCGAAATTTTTACAGAGCACCAATAAACCCCGAACAGGTTTTGAAAATAAATTAAGTTCACTTTTTCATATACTTACGATTGTATTGAGACGCCCATAAAAAAAATAAAAATAATGAAAAAGGGGTTTATAAAAAACCATTTTTTTGGGTAAAACCCATGTTTTTTGTCTTTTGGGTTTACAAACCCGTTCTCTAGTTAGATATTGCAAAAACAGTATTGTATTTTATTTTTTTTCAAAAAAACCCCCCCCCTTTTTAAATTAAACAATTTTTTTAAAAAAATTTTAAAATTAAAGTACCCACGAAAATTTGGCAAAACCCATTCACTTTTTAGTTCAAAAGGGAAAGACTTTTTTGAAGTATGCACGTTGAAAGTGGGGTTTGGTCTAGTTATCTTCCCAAAAAATTTTTGTAAGTTATTTTAGCAAAACTTTTTTTTTTCAAATCCAAACATGGATGCATTTTTCATTACCCAGGAAAGTAAAAAATTTGAAGAAATCTGAAATTTTATGATAGATGTGTAGTCTCAACAATTTGTTTTTCCAGCAGCTGGTTCAACTTTATTGTAAAAAACTAAGATTCACAAAAGGGGAAGATGGTTTTTTGTGGGGATTATATTTTTATCTCTGCTTTTTTCCATGAGTTGGGGCTCCCAATTTTGCCATTTTTAGCCGATTTCTCGTCACACAATGGGTGTAGATGTTTGGACGGTATTAAAAATTTTTAGAAACATCAACAGGGAAAAAACAAGTTTTTTGCTTGAAATGTAAAACTTTTTTTAAATAGTTTTGTTAACCAGAGAACTCTTACGTTTTCTCGGGCCCCAGTTCTCAATATGACTTGCTTGAATAGTCGGTAATGGTTAGAAAAACGGTCACCCGAAAAACCCGGGAATTCGGTGGGTTTTCCCCAAATAAAAATAATTAAGCGTTTCCCCTTCCGTTGTGCAACGATTTTTTCCCGCTATTAATAAAAATCGATCCCAACTGAAATTAAATTAAAATGGGCTGGGTGGGGGGATTTTTTAAAAACCAATTTTTTTAAAATTTGTATTGTTTTTCTCCCCTTTAATTTACAGGTCAAATTGGGCAATGGCAATAAAACCCGCGGGGTTTGCCGAAGGGCGTTTAAACCCGGGTTCCCACTCG
Organism: Sweltsa coloradensis; assembly: GCA_024449915.1. Classification (NCBI taxonomy): domain Eukaryota; kingdom Metazoa; phylum Arthropoda; class Insecta; order Plecoptera; family Chloroperlidae; genus Sweltsa; species Sweltsa coloradensis. The sequence goes on along the minus strand of JAMZAV010015700.1, from coordinate 9,226 downwards.
AACCCCGTAAGGTTTAAGGGAGAATGGGGGTAAATCGGGGTTAAATGGGAGGGCCCCTTCCCCGCCCCTTTAAAAACCCCTATACCGGTGGGTTTGAAACAGATGGAGAAACAGATTTGCTCTCAACACATATGTTTTAAAAAAGGTCCCGGGGAAAATCACGGGGTTTTCGAAAAGCAAATTTCAAAATGAAACCCGTTTTTCCCAAACAACAATTCCCAAAACGTACAAAAAAAAAGGGATTGCGCTTAAAAACCCATCAAGAAATTTTATATTATTGTATTCAATTTTCCACATTCATGTTATCTACATATTACAATAGAAGTAAAGCCATAACCTCAAGGGTTTGTATTTAATATTACCCCATAAAAAACCCAAAAGCTTTTTTCCATTTCCATGCCTTTCAGTCCGTGGTCGGACATATCAAAGGCCCCTGGGCCCCCGGGATGACCCCTACCGGGGAAAAAAGTGGGTTTGAATCCCCCATGGGGAGGGGTTTATTTGAAAAATTTAATTTATAAAAAATCACCAATTATCGTTTTCGAATAGCAAATTCATTTTAAATTTAAAGAGAAAATTAAGCAACAAAAAAAAAACAAATTTTAATGATTGGGTAAAAGTCTCTTCCCAACCTGTTGTTTCAGAAGCGCTGAAAGCCCCCCCATCGTGTTCGGGCGGCCACGGGGAAGGGGGTGATAGGGGTCGCTGGTCCCTTCCTAGAAAAAAGGGGGCGAGGTTCCTCGCCCGCCACGGAGGGGGTCAGGTGAGGCGCAGAGTGGGCACAAATTGCCCCCGAAAAAGGTTAAAAATGTTCTTTTGTTAAATGACCTTGGGGCATTTACCGCCATTGGGGGCATCCCGATATTCCCATTGGTGGACCGCACGCATGCCCGAGCAGGTCATTTAGCGAGACGGTACCAATATGCGCCAATTTTTGATATTCAATTTTAAATCTATAAATCGATTGATAATCAACGTATCTCTCCATACAAAAAAAAATATCTAAAAATATAAATCTCAATCCTAAAGGTTGAGTAGGTTACTCATGTAATTAATCGGAAAACAATATCGTCATTATACTATTATTTCGGCCTAGAAATAAAAAAAATCATCTTAGCCGGGTATCGTGCCCGGGTCTCGTGATTCTTCTGTCTTCTTCCATCTTCCATCTTCCGCATGCAGAGATGACGACAAAATGCACTTGAAGCTAAGGCTAGGGTAGCTAGGGTATCGACAATAAGTTATTGCTGAATGATCTTTTTTATTCATATTCTATGATTACCGATTATTGATCGGTTTTACGTAAAAGGGTCGAACATCGATAGTCAAAAGTATTGTAGAACATTGACTACAATTTGATGTGTCACGTGACAAAACGAATACGTGGTTCGCAATGAGATGCAACAATCCGTCTATGATCATAAAGTTAGGTTACGAAGGCTCATAAAAAAGTTGTAATTAGTTACCTTTCCAAGTTTCCTTTGACGTGCCTTCTTCACAACGTGCGCTCATATAGGCACACAGTCATGGAGCTTTTTGAAGTCGAAACAAGTTCTCGGAAGCTTCATGCTCCAAAACTTTTAAATCTAAAACTCCATTCAAGTTTTCGTAATGAATACATGCATGTAAGGAATGGATTATGTTTGTAATTCATCCAGTTCTAGATAGTTAGCACTGAGAAACAGGTGACTAGAAGTGAAGGTATGTCTTGCTTACACAGGTGAACATATCAACTCAAACGCCCTCGTTGCCGATATCGTTCGCTCCTCAGTGTCAGGTTTCTACAATGTATACACAAACCCTTCTTTCATGATTGGTTTAATTGTAGAGCCTTTACACGAAGATATATAATAACTGACTTCGGTCACGTAGTGAATTTGAATCCGTGCTAATACTGAGGGCATTATTATAAATACGGTATCATAATACGCACAATAACTCGATGTATACGAAGCACATGCAGCTATTGGCATCATTAACAAAGTCTATACGTTGGGAGTGTGCACGTGCCCTGACCTTTGAATAGCACGATAGAAGCATTGAGGCCGATGCTCGACTGATACTCGTAAATAGCAGCAGGGTGTTCTTCATAACTTGGGCTCGCAGGTCGACTAGGGGAGGAATCATTATTTTAATTGGAAAATTACAGTGATAATCTCATTATCGCAGATCAATGCCACATTCATGGGGAGAAAAACGAGAACAAAAGGTTGAATCGCTTTGTTTTCACAAATTGGAATCATTTGTAGGGCAACTAGATTTGGAAGCCTTTAAAAATATTGTTTTTTGTGTTCCAGAAAGACTATTTATAATTTTAATTGTTTAACTGTTTCATGATACTTGTAATTTAAACGTATATGATGAGAGACAAGTGGCATAGTTTCTTGGAAGTTCACAGGTTGGCAAAGAACGGAGAACATTACAGAACAAAACTTGAAGGGCTGGTTAACACGCATTTGTACATACTTAAATGATGACAAAATAATTTAAAGTCGTTGCCTAAATTTACGGCGCATTTTGTCTTTCTGGTACTCATCATGTGGATGGTGGCTACTAAAGATCATCTAGCTACACAAACAAAACTCACGTCACATAACCAAATCTGTGGTAGGGTCACGCAAGAAGTAAAATTTTGCATGCATGTTGTCATCAGCAGCAAGGTTCCTCACTCAAAAGACAAGTAGATATTCACGTTAGTCTGTCAGCATAACCTCCAACACTATAAAAGTTCTAGGGCGAAAAAAACACTCGTGTATCATCCTGAATTCGAAGAAAGACGCATGTCCAGTTGAGAAAAGCTCCATTTGCTTTGCCATGCCATGCCATTCATTCGTTATAGAATGACATTAAAGGTTTAAATAAAATATATTTTTGTAATTTTAATAGGGTTTACTACTTTACGTTTCATAAACATGTTTTAGTTTTATTATTACAAAAAATTACATAAAGAAAACAGTTTTCAAGCAAAAAATCAAAATTGCTGTATTTAGTGCATAGTTATAGGTGTTTGTGTGGGTATAAGAGTAGATGGTTTTGAGTAAATAACAATTGTGAAACAAATATCATTTGATTATTTAAACTTCTAGCTTATCAGATATTACTAATTGTTGAACTGTCTTCACAAAATATTAAATATATTTTGTATTAGTTACATAATCTTTAAGAGCTGAAACTTAATTTTACGAATAGCCTTCAAATATCTCCTTGTTGCCTTTTGCTTTACAATTTGTTTGTCAATTATGTATTTCAATATAGTTTTTGAATGAACATTGAAATATAACTTACCATACGGCCCACGTGAATTGTTATTTATACATTGGAAGCATATTATCGTTGCTTTAATGAAGATATTAAATATCTTAAAATGTTGAATGTACAATTTTAAACCTACGAACCAATACCTTTTACACTAAAATAATTATCAATCTCTATCTACAATTATTTTAAGGTTAAAGTACCCTTCATATTCTGATGTTTGTTTCCTTCGATCAAAAATAAGTAATCGAATGTGTACAAAAGCCAATCAATGTCCTATCCAAACTACATAATATGCTAAACATGCTCCTTTTCTAGTGGTGGTGATGATCAGTATAATATTAATAAATAACATCATACAAAGTGTAAGATAACATGAGTCTGTACTTATTTTGAAATGATTGTGCTACGGTTTATCTAGTGATAATTCGAAGTAGACTACGGGCCATCCATTCCATTGGTTCTAAATGTCACTTGTAGGTGTAAAGCTAAACACGGGTAGCGCAAACAACGTGGAATGCGTGTTGAGCGAGGGGAGTGGATGTTGACAGACAAGGGAGCTCGCTTCAGCCAATCAACCTCGGCACGTCTAACGTTGAGGTGCCCAGACTCCAGATAGGCTTTAGGATGTGACAAGCGAAGTCAGGTTAATGAAAAAGAGAGTTGATTCATCAGGTTTTACAATAGAGCTTAGGCAAAGATTTCGATATTTGAGAACATTCTCGATAACGTTTGTTGAAATCCACGTCGAATATCGAAATTGGGAAAACAATTAAATTTTTAACAATTTCATAAACTAGAAAAAAAATACATTTTTGAAAATGTAAATGTGAAAGCCCTCAATGCTGTAAAGACTCAATACAAATTGAACGATTTCTTTAAATTTAGCTAGGGTATAGCGTGTTGGTGGAGGTGCCGGGTAGCCTATAGTAAATTCGCCCGACTTTTCCAAATGGAAAATACATGTTTTTCCTTGTTTGCTGTTTAAAACTTCAAACACATTTTTACACAATTAATAAAATTTCTTTATATTATATCGATATCGACATCGAAATATACGTTTGATATTGATAATTTAATTATGTTTAGTGATATAGCCCAGCTCTAGTTTACAACGTATTAAATTGTTAGAGAAGAGAGTTCTTCATGATGACCAGTGGCGTCGGAACAGGGGGGGGGCAAGGGGGCATTGCCCCCCCCTAACATCCATGCCATGGGGGCATAGGGGGGCAGATTTTAGAGTTGGAAAATCAAGATTTTCACTCTACTTTTTTGGGACAGCAACGTCGAATGATCCTGTCAACAATTCATTTCCAGGAATAAACAACCCAACAATATAGCAGAAATGTTAGGTTGGCTGACTGAACCGTCTATCTGACTATCTTTATAACTAGCCACCCGTATTATATTGTGTGCTGGTCACTCAGTGGACACGAAACGTAACTCAGACTCACGTCTAATCCAAACATCCCTTGGAATGATTTGCTAGAGTTATTGGTAGACGCAAGTTGGGATTTGGTTCGCACGTGTCGCATCGTTATGCGTTCACTGTTCACTGTTCAGTCATCTTTGGAGTGGTGTATAGTGACTGTGATTATAGCGAAGTGGCAAGTGGGAAAGATTATTTATTCCTCTTAGAGTGTAAGTAGTGTAGTGTGAAGTGTAAAGTAAAGTGTAAGTGTGTGTGTAGTTTTTCGTGTTTAATTTAAAAAAAAATATGAAACGTACTAAACAGCCTTCAGTTAGTATTTTTTTTTTAAAGAAGAGGGTAAAACAAAAATATGTTTGCCTGTATACTTCGTCATAACACAAAAAAATGAGTTGTTATTTATTAAATGGGCCACTTCACGTTAATTTCTTGAGTTTTTAGATCGCAGATAGTTGATGTAAAACATCGTTTACAGAGTCCGAGTGCAGTTAAACTGACGAAATAACTGTAGTAAAGTGAAATTTTTTTTCGCCTTCGGCGAATAGGGCCTCTGGGGGCTGGGGCTTCGCCCCAGATCCCAGTTATACCCTACCATATCTACCAATTGATTTGCCCCCCCCCCCAACTTTCAAAACGTTCCGACGCTCCTGATGATGACCATTTGACTGAACTATGTATGCACTTATGCAAGTCACGTTCAATTATTAAGGGTCTCAGACGATGGTAATAATGATATTTTTAGACTAGAATGCAAACAATGTTTATAGAATTTAAAATTTTAAAAAACAAACTATATAACGATGTCTCATTCACTTATTGCATTCTACATTGTACACTTACATTGGATACGGATACGCGTTGTTTTTATAATGTTTTTATAGTGTATGTACGGTGCATAATCAGTTCATTAGACTAAACTCTGTTATTAAAGTAATCACAATAAATATCACGAACAAATTTTGATAGTTTCAACCATCTTGAACGGGATGAGTGATGAGACTGATGATATTGTAAGTTATTTTTACATTTACTAAAATATGCATAATCATTAATCCACAAATTCATGAGGTGAGATTGTTCTGAAACTATTAATAGTTATGCATTGTTGTACGGAGTCTCGCACGGACAAGAAAACTCGTCCACAAATAGAACGCAGACCAGCACTCTAAAGCTTTCGTCTTGGTCGTGTTGGACGTTGAAACTTGATAGTGGTAAAGTTATATCCCTAAATAATATTATACAATATGAGTCACCTTGTTTAGTACCTTTCAATAAAGAAGCTTAGGTTTTGTCGAGTGGTAACGTGAAACATATTATAATGAGTATGTGCACAATGCATGTTTGACATTACTCAACATTACAATATATCAAACAATATGTCCATTTACCATATGTCCCAAGTGATATAGGTAAGGGTCCAGTTTGTGTTGTAACTCGAGACGGGGCCTAATCTCGCGTTAGGAATTATATTGGATTTTAACTTTTTTCACAGTCTTACATAGCATAGTTTAAAGTTTTAATATCCCTTTTAAAACGTTATTAAATAATTGTCAGTAAAGATATGCAAGCAACGGTGTCTAATTAAGACTCAAGTACCATTACCTAACATCAGTGAATAAAATATCATTATTATAATCTTCTTCTCTCTTCTTCTCTCTTCTCTCTTCTCTTCTTAAGAACAAGATATTGATTATGATAAGAATAATGATTGAGTATGCGAATTAAAAAAACACATGTTCCTCATGAGTATTTTAGTTTATACAAGAGAGATAGAGGTTGATTATTTTGATATCCGAAATGGTCTGGAATTTCTTTCACACCACGATAAATGATTTTTTTTAAATCGACATAATCCACGACAAACGTTAATGTGACCCCCAAAGAATCTAAAGAGATGTCGTATATCAAAGATCGCAGGGCCCCAAAATTATGTATTGCCCCCTTCCTTTGCCTTTATGAAATAATTCTAAAAGATTATTTGACTTAAAACAACGCACGATTTGATTCAGTATTGAATAATCCGTCTAGCTAAGTTTTCCTCCCAATTGCCTACAGGTTTATTTTAAAATAAAACGCCAGAAACATTTAAGAAATGTTGCGATTTATTTATCTACTTATTTTTTTTTCACGTTTGGGTACTCATTTTATGAGTGTACTGAAAGCCCTATCTATAAAATCCGTAGGAAAGTGATCTGTGGAGTAGTGCAAGGTAAGACCATGCGCCAGTAACCATGATGACATTATTTTTCCTCTCTGTACAGTACTCGGCTAGTGGTGTTTACGAGGTATAAAATAGTTGGGTAGGCACCTCCATGTCGTCGTATAATTTGATTAACGTTATATCCTGGCATTTATGTCGGCGGCAATATCGCTGTCGAGCTCTCTATACCACTAGCATGTTTATTTCGATAACTATGCACCGAACTATCATTATTTAACGTAGTGTGTGTAACTGGCTTTAATGTGGTCGTAACAAAATATGAAATATAATGAAAATGAATATATACTTGATACTGGTAACGTACGAAATTAATGTGAACGGTTGTCATATATAGATGAAAACTATTATTATATGGTATACTAAACTAGGAAAACGCTTAAGTCCCGCCGCGTTGTTGGATGAGCGTATATGGTGCATTGAGCTGCCATGTGTTACGCGGATTTTCTGTTGTTCTGTGAAAAAATCATTACTTAGTTCAAAGATTTTTATTATATTAAATTTAATAAAAAATTAACTTTATTTTTTTAATTAAATTAAATTAATATAAAAAATTACTTAATTTTTTTAGTTAATCATAATTTTTAAAAAAGAAAAAAATCGTAAAATTGCAATTTTTATAAGAAATAATTATTCGATTGCGCTCAAATTTAACACGAATATATAATTCATGAATTAAGGTTCTGTGAAAAAATCATTACAAAAGAATAAAGCATGTAGGTGTTATAAATCAAAGAATTGTTTTAAAGAAAGAAAAAAAACCGTAAAATTTCGATTTTCATGAGAAATAATTTTTCGATTACGCTCAATTTCACAAAAATATTTTAATTGGATGAGCGTAGCGAGTGTAGCGAGTGTAGCGAGCGAAGCGAGCGAAGCGAAGATTCCATTTCACTACACTGGAGAAAAAAATCCGGAATGTTTTTTTTTTTTCTGTATTTTTGTGTGTTTGTCCACACGATTCCGGCTAAACCGATACTCCGATTGCGATGAAATTTTATGGAGGCCTTCGAAATCTCTGAACTTAGAACTGCCACGTTTTTGAGCGCAATCGGGAAATTTTTTCTTATAAAAACGCAATTTTACGATTTTTTTCGATTTTTAAAAAAATTCTTCGACTTATAACACCTACATGCTTTATCTGATTGTAATGATTTTTTCACAGAACCTTGATTTTATGAATTAAGATATTCGTGTGAAATTTGAGCGGAATAGAAAAATTATTTCTCATGAAAATCGTAATTTTACGTTTTTTTTTTCTTTTTTAAAACAATTCTTTGACTTATAACACCTACATGCTTTATCCGATTGTAATGATTTTTTTACAGAACCTTAATTTCATGAACTAATATATTCGAAATAAATTTGAGCGCAATCGAATAATTATTTTTTATGAAAATTGCAATTTTACGATTTTTTTCTTTTTTAAAAATTACGATTAATTGAAAATTAAGTTAATTTTTTATTGATTTGTATTTAATTTAAAAAAAATAAGTTAATTAAAAAAAATTAATTTAATTAAAATAAATCTTCGACTAAGTAATGTTTTTTTCACAGAACAACAGAAAATCCGCGTAACACATGGCAGCTCAATGCAACATATACGCTCATCCAACAACGCGGCGGACTTTAGCGTTTTCCTAGTTTATAAAATTAAGGTTCTGTGAAAAAAACATTTCAATCGGATAAAGCATATAGGTGTTATAATTCGAATAATTTTTTTTTATATCGAAAAAAATCGTAAAATTGCGATTTTTATGAGAAAAATTATCGATTGCGCTCAAAAACGTGGCAGTTCTAAGTTCAGAGATTTCGAAGGCCTCCATAAAATTTCATCGCAATTGGAGTATCGGTTTAGCCGGAATCGTGCTGACAAACACACAAAAATATAGAAAAAAAGAAAGAAAAAAAAAACATTCCGGATTTTTTTCTCCAGTGTAGTGAAATGGAATCTTCGCTTCGCTCGCTACGCTCATCCAATAATGTACTCGACCTTTCTTTAAAACTGGTCAAAATTAATAGTCTAATTTGTACTGGTAATTAATAAAGTATGCCTATATAGTATACAAAATATACCAATACAACCCTTACGGGATGCATTTCTTTATCATGCTGATTGCTGCTCTGAGTAAACCTACATAAAGCTCGTGACTATTTTCCGTTTTCCAAGATTGGACTGAAAGCCCTTTAGTTCACGTTCTTAAATAACATTTGAATACAGACTTAATACATTTATCCCAATTCAATTATTAGTCTCATTAGGATTGGTACTAGATTAATCCTATTATAGTAATCAGCGTTTCAATTAAAAAGGCCAGCTTATA
>JAMZAV010015699.1:0-13061 GCA_024449915.1 Sweltsa coloradensis | reverse complement strand
TGATGACACCCATTACTCGTTTTCGACCATCAAATTCCCACTCGCAACCTTCTCGTGGTTTGCCCCGTGATTAGGGGAGTTGTCCTCCCTGAAACTCATGGCGAGCTCTGGGTCGTCGTTGGGGAACTTTCCCCTTCCCTCGCCAATTAATTGTTTACCTATATTCGACTCGAAATTCGAACTATTTTGGCTTTTGCGAGTCTCGCCGTTATTAACGCACATCTATTAAAAAGTCCGCTTAGGCCTAAAGTGCAAGTAGTTTAAATTTACGCCGCAAGATAGAAATAAATTCACATTTTCATCGATAGAGCGCATTGGTCGCATATGATATTTCTGTCAATATTTAAAATTATTCGAAGATAAAATTATCTGATATTCAAATTTTTCTAGTTTGATTATTCGAAATTCGATTCGAAGTGAAAAATCACTATTTGCACAGCCCTACCTACTTATTATGCAAAAAAGGTAGTCAAACAAGATATCAGAGCAGAAACAAGTAGGCCTAGGCCTAGAATGCAGTACAAAATTAATTGGAAGAGGAAAATTAGGAGTTTGTATGGGTGGCAAGTTTAGACAAGTTATTTTATTGGACTCTGGTAAGACTGAGTGGTGCTAGACTATTTTGATGTTCATTTACTAGCTGCGAGGTACTGGACATGTACCGGTACAAGTTTTTAGGCATACTACTACCGGTACTACTAGGCCTTGTTGAAACTCTCAACCCGAGCCGCACCAGATCCAACAAATTAACTCATTGAATAAAAATATCATTTTCACCATATTTGGAAATCGAATGATTATGTTTATTCCTTTAGTTCCCTTTTTGTTTGGTGTTACGTGTACAAAAAAAATTGAACGCTTTATAAAACATTTCAAAATCCAACTTGTAGGCCCGAGGCATACATAATGTCATATTTTACAGAACCAACCCAACAATGTAGGGCCTACCTACAGTAGGCCTAATTAATTGTCTCTGGGACAGAAAATTATCCCCAGATATTCAAAAGAAATTTGTTTTATCCATTGTAGGCCTACCTAATTCTAATCCTAAAATGTACAATTCTACATGAACTGGCACCTGACCCCTGGACATCCACTTCCCAAGAACAATCAATTCATATGGGGAGCCGCAGCCCATTAAGTACAAGAGAAGTTGGGACGCAGACCGACTTCTCCTGTTTCCAACAAGATGCTGCGGTACAAGTGTCGAGCGGAGATATTGTTATTCCGTTTACTAACTTTATTGACTTGCCACAGAAACTGAATACAGCAACAGGGCTGCCATCATTTAGTGTTTTAGATGGTGTGAGTTTAACAAGCCTCCCTAGCTATTTTCAATTCAATATCTATCATATTTCCATATTAATATGCAAATTTATTCAATTAATTTTATTAACTTCATTAATATGCAACATATCAAATGTATCTACATCTATATAGTATCAGTCAACAATCAATTATCAAAGCCAATTCTCATTTTGGTGAAATTAACTATGTAATTATGCTAAAACTGATTAATTGATAATTAACCTAATTAAGCCATTTCCGGCTCGAATTTCATATTTTAAAGTAGGCAAATGTATGAACACTGTATATTAAAGATGGTTACCGCTTATTTGGAGCGTTTTCATCCAGTAATAGTTGAGAAATTTGAGTTTTAAGACTAAGTTTTCACCTATATTTTTGCACGCAAGCAGAATAGCATTGATATTATTTCCGCCTCAGTAAGTCGTTGCTCAGACAGTAGACGCCAGGGTCTACGTGACTTTTTGCGTTCTCCAACACGCAAAAGGAGGGGTAGAATCTTCTCGAAGGAGGATATAGTGTGTACGACTTGAGGTCCAGTTTAGCGAAGGTGATAGGCCAAGGGGGTAGTGAGAGGTGAGGGGGATGCAAGATCTAAGGTGGAGGATCTCTACCATCGTCGTAGGAGAGGGAAGCTGGACACGTGACAGGTAGTCCTAATAAAAGTTGTGAATGTAGGGGAAACCGGACAGTTCAAGTGACGGAGGATAGCTGGATTGTCGTCCAGGTCATGGTGTGTTTCTAAGTTTTGTTTATGGCTCCCTAGCCTCGAGGGGGAGTGAAATGTGTTGATTTATACAATAATCAAATCGGTTATGAAAGTGATTGTAGAGTCTGTGTGAGGTTAAATTTTCAACATTTAAAGTGTCATTTGAATATTTTAATTGATTCCATTCTACGAGTGTTTTACTGCGCATATTTGCATATTTTAATTGATTCTGTACTACGAGTGTTTCTACTGCGCATATTTTGATTTCGAACTGTTTCGTGACTAGCAAATGTCACATGTGCCTATTTGCATATTCTATTCATTTAACATTACCGGATTTTGGACTAATTTTTGACTTTCTGGAACTATATTGCGAACAATAAACTTTCAGTCGAGGCTTGGTTTATAATGGAATGTTCTCGTGGTGAAGATTCTCAATAGTGGTTCAGTGAGTGGCTGTTTCTGCGCAGCTAGTGTTCCCCTACGATCAGCTGAGATAGGCGGCTAACCCAGGATATTTGGATTACATCGCACCATTCACAAATCAACCGGATAAATGATGAGTACACAATAATTATACTTTAATAAAAATCAATTAAAACTCAGATTTCTTTATCAAATTCAAATCATTTTTTTTTATTTTTAATCAAAAATATATATTAAAATTTTGGGGGTATCAGATGTTACATAGGCAGGGGGAATAGCCCATTGGGAAGTAGAACATTATATCAGAACGGATCCATAGGTAGGCAGGTTGATGTATTAATTGTCTGTATTGTTTTATTTCAATATAACCTAAATCTTGGATGGAAATTCATTCACAAATCTTATAATTTAGTAGTTTTTGATCCATTTTGAAATCCTTTTGTTTACTTTAAGTTTGTTTTTCAGGTACTTAAATTTGTTTTACAAGATTAATTAATTAATTATAATTATAATTAATTAATTAATATAATTATTTTTTTAATTGAAGAATATTTTGTGTTCTTCCGCATTTTTGAGCTAGTAATTTTATTTTTGTTTTGTTAAGTTACCACTTCCGGGCAAAGAAACGCTTGTTTCTGGGTGGTTACCTGACAATGGCATTGTTGAGTTTGTGGAAGACTTTGGTATATCCTGCAAGTTTAGGGCCCTGGACGCAAAATCACGAGTTGTCCCTACTCAAATGAAACTAAAGCTGAACCTAACATTTCTTTTACTGAGCATGCTCTTTCGTGTCAGTGCAAATACATGTAAGAATGTTTTCAAAAATACATTATTCCTTATGTCGATCTGCCTAAAGGAAGCCTTGGCCAAGTAAGGACGAGATCATTTCAAACATGCCAATTTGTTTTCATAAATTTAAAAATGTCCGCATAGTACTAGACTGCACAGAAGTGTATATCATGAAACCGAAATGCTTGAAATGTAGGGTTATGTCCTACTCCTATTACAAGGGGACAAACATCCCGTCAATGTTATAATTTCTCTTCAATTATATCGGGTCGCGAAAGCATAACTTGTGAATTATTATTATTATTATTATTATTATTATTATTATTATTATTATTATTACTATTATTATTATATTGCATTTACGTGTTATAAAATGCATTTAAAACTGCTAATCGTGCAGTTGCCACCGACCAAAGGAGTTGTACAGAGTGTGCCTAAATCAAATGAACACAAAAATGGCTATAACAGGACCAACTCTTCCTTAAACAACACTTGCATAATATCAAAAGAAAATTGTATTTCTCTTAATGCATGAGGTAACCCCAGGGCTCCAATAATAACCATCAACTTGGGGTATACAAAGTAATACAATTCTAAATATTTCACCTTCTGTGAAGCTTTTTTTTAAAAAAAAAAATATCGGACGGAAAACAGGTGCCTTTTGACACTGGAATATATTTTCGGACAACCAAATTTAATTAAAAAACTGTACAATTTTCAAAACATGGCCATAATCACATTTCTTATGGGAAAACTAACAGCTTTGGGGACATCTACCTATACTTTCACCATTCAGTGCAGCAACATAATGCTTATAAAAGTGAAACTAAGAAAACCGGTTGTAAAACTGCCATTTCTGGTCGACACTGCAACCGCTTTCAAAATATTTTTTTTAAATTAATTAATTATATATTAAATAAAAATATCTCAGGCGCCACAGTTACCACACAAATTGGTCGGGAACGGCCCCGTTTTAATCGAGACGTCGAAAAGAACACTTTGGAAAAAAAACGCCTACGTCCCTTAAAATTCCACCCCCACCCCCCAATAAATTTTGATTATAAACATTAAAAATTCACTGCTGCCAAAGTTAGAGCGGAAATCGTACGGGAATGGTTGGAGTTAACTCGGGACGTCGAAAAGAACACGTCGAAAAAAAAGACGCCGACGTCCCTATAACTTTTCACCCCCAGCCCCCAATAAATTTTGATTTTAAACTTAAAAAATTCACTGCTGCCAAAGTTACCAACCAAATTAGACGGGACCGGATGCGTTTTCCTCGAGTCGACGAGAAAAACACGCAAAAAAAACGACGCCCCCATAACCTGGCGTCGCGACGCTTCTCGTTGTCGGCGTCGCGACGCCCGCTAATCTCGGACATGATGGGAGTCTTCTGTCTTCCAAAATCCTGGCATCCTAGCACGTCTCCTTCCCGGTAAAATTAATTTCGTATGCAAATGAGCTGTGACGTCAGACTCGGCGGCCATCACTATTTCTAGACCAATGAGAGAAGGGGAAAACGGATAAATTCATTGCGCCCAAAGTTATTTACCGAATTGGACGTTTTTGGGCTCGTTGGATTCGCGACGACGAGACGCACCTTTCGAAACGGTCCTCGACCACTACGGGCGTCGCGACGCCTATATCGAAAACGACGCTCGGGCCCTATGGGACGGACGTCGTCGAGAGTCGAATTTTCGGGTTCCCCGCGTCGAGACCAATCCGTAGAGGTATCGCTCGACATTGTACGACCACGGGCAGTCTCCCCCCCCCCCCAAACTTTGATACTTTAATTTGGAATTTCACAGGGGCCAAAGTTACAGCGGAAATCGCACCGGACACGAAACTAGTGTTGGGCCACGTTCAAATGAAAGTGTTTTGGGGCCGTAGCCTTGGACAGGGCCCTCTGACGTCATAGGAAGGAAAAATATAAAATACAAATTCTCAAAATGCTCCAAAAAGGGTCAAGGAATGCTCGGATCACTGTTTTGACTTGCAAAATCACCCCTGTTAATAAACCCTGCTGCGCCGATCGATACGGTTCCATTCAGCCCAAGATAGACCCGATCGGTCAAAAATTGGCTGGGCTATCAGGCACCTCAGGCACCTCCACCAATGGCCATGGAAATTTTCACCAAATTGAGGCCCAAGTGTTGGGAGTGTTCGGCCACGTTCAAATGAAGGTGTTATGGGGCCGTAGCCTTGGACAGGGCCCTCTGACGTCATAGGAAGGAAAAATATAAATTAAAAATTCTCAAAATGCCCCATGTCGGCGAGAGCCTCGAACCCAAAGCAAGGTCGTCGGTATCATTAAAGCTCATTGTCAAAGCTATGAACATTCCAAAAACGGAGCACATCAACAAAAATTACATTTCACCTCTTTATTATTCATACTCATATTAATATAAGAGTTGTTATCAATGTATTAAGTATAATATCAGCTGTTTCAGTGCAGCCATTTTAACATGGCGGTCGTCGATGGTAGTCGCCATATTGGTCAGCACCAACGAGAAGCAGTAAATACTGCGATCAGACTGGATCAGACGTTCAAAACTGCCACGTTGATTTGTATAGCCACAGATAGCTCATGCTGTCTCCTTACATTATTCATACCTCGTTGGTGTAATATGGCCCGGTGATCGGGATGACCACGTCCCCTTCCGTCCTCTCTCCATTGGGTAGATTTTATTTATTTATTTAGTAATTAGAAAATTCGATGGGCACTGATTACATAACTGTTTTGTGCCCTAAAACCCCAATAACAAACTAACTTAAGAGACCAGAACCAAATTAGAGGATAATCAAAGTTGATATAAAGATAAAAGTTGTGGGTTTCTCTTCGATGAAACTAAACTGGCCAACCGAAGACATGAATTTAACGTCAGCATAATCTCCGTTTGTACTCTCAAGAACACCTGGCACCCGCTGGAAACCTTCATAAATTACTGCGACCCATTGGCCGATAGCTGGTGTTTTTAGCGAGTTATCCTCGACAATAGGTTCGTTAACTGGCTCTTCTTCTTCATTAGTATCGTCAGCTTTGAGATCTGACAGAAGATTCGTCAGGTGCCATTACATGGAACGAGTACTTTATGACATACAAGGCCTCTGCTGACACCTGGTGTATTTTTAAGGTACCCTTGACACTACGCACACCGTCCCAAAGTTGATAAAGGCGTCCTTTAGATAGCTCGACTTCGTTCACACTAACATATAGTACTTTCGTTGCCATATTACTGCAGAGAGGAGCAAATGTTTTTGCATTTTGAACAATTGATTATGTAGAATAGAAAAGAACGAAGCGTTTCACAACGGCACCAATGCAACCAACACTGCAAGAACGATATACCACGTTACGTTTCTTCTCCTATAGTCTAGTCGGGGCTCGCACTCAACACCTGTCAAGAAGAAGCACCGTCAGAAAAAAGCATGAAGGATTTTCATGTTGGGATTTTCATTCATATAATCCTTCAACAACTCATGCAGAATGTATTTTCTCAGTAACGGTCATGGCCGATGTCATCTTAAGCAATAGCATAGCTGGTGATGTTTTCTGGTCCAGCCCTCAAGACTCAGTAAATAGTGCTACTTGTGGACGAACACGAATAGTTCTCAGCAGTCATATTCATGAACAACGTTCGCCGTTGATAAACCAGCCCTGGCAATGTGAAATACTCTGAACGTAACCGTGGAGCAATAGAGGCTTTAGCTGTTTGTTAAACTTGACAAGAGGTTATTTAACTTACATCTCGTGAATTTCGTTTTAAATTCGTTTTTCAACAGATACCCATTATACCACATATTCGTGACCTTTTTATTTTATTTCCTCAATCGTCTTGCACATTTAAGATGGACAATAATACACTACGGGCACTGGTCACATGGAAGGAAGTGGGTCCACTCGGGGACGGCTGTGTATCCTCATCCAGTAAATTCACAGTAAAAAAACAACAAAAAAATACTTTGTAATAATTACGAATTTCGACGGTGACCGCTGCAGTAGTCGGTAAGGAAGAACACCGTCCACTGTCATCCATCTAGGCCCTATCTGACAAATTAACTTCATATATTTTAAATGCTCTATTAAAATGAATCAACCCCATATATTAATACGCTATTATATATATATATATATATATACCTTTATCAATGGCGTTGTTAAGAGTTAATTTTTTATTAATTTATTTTTAATTGGGGTAATAACTCTTAATAATAGAATTTAGAGTATTTTCAATCATAGTTTGAATTTAATTGAAAGATGTACGCCGTACGGTATAAAATGCTACTAGTTGTCAAAGGCATAACAGTAGAAAAATGTTTCATATACAATGTATCAAAAAAATATTAATTATACATTTTGACACAGTTATAATGAAGTAATCCGAATAAACTTTATGTCAGTTTCTCTTTGAACATACCACTACCGGTTTATTTCCCTATCAGCACACGTTATTAAAGATTATTTTGAAATAAACAGATTTTCACAGTGATTTTAATTTTACTTTTTACACGCTTATCACACGAGCTTACACACGTACAAAGCTCTACAGTTCAGCAAACTAGTGGTATTGAGAAATACCAGCATTGGAGGGACACAGTCTCCGCTGGCAGAAAAGTTGCCCACTACAGTGAGTAGTTTTTTTCCCGTGAAGTTGCAATGTTGACCAGTGCTCGCCCCTTATTCCAAATGTACTGTTTACATGGAACAGAAAGCCTGTCTCGTCCGTGGTAAAAATGCGGGATGCATCTAGCATCACGTCCTCGCATTTTTCAGCAATTAGAAATGACAGGATTTGGTAACCACCGCCGGAGGCTTACCTCACTAACAGCAGCCCTTGCCCGGCTAACTGCTTCTGACATTTTCCCCGACAGCTCTTTTGTGTCGAGCCAAGAATCCCTTGAACCATTTGTTTGTTAGGCGGCCGTTAGTAAAAACAGCGACGCGTCCAGGATGATTTTGTGGACCGTGTCCAAAACATTGTCCTTGATTAGCGGGTAACCTGCCACGCCATCTCCATGATCCATTCAACGAGGGACAGCTCTTCTTCCCTTGTCTGGCACGGTAGGCGCCCACGAATGGGTGCACTCTTACGTTTGCCAGTGATCTTGTCGTTGAGTGTATACCTTTAAAAATACGAGAATGTTATGGCCATCAAATTCCAACTCGCAACCTTCTCGTGGTTTGGCCCATGACTAGGGGAGTTTTTCTCCCTGAATCTAATGCCGGCTCTCTGTTGTCGTCGGGGAACATTCCCCTTCCCTTTGACTAACTCCCCGACGGTGACGACAATGACAACACGGACGGATGATGGACACAGACGGAGACGACAACGACGTGGGGGAACCCCTGCCCTCCCCATACGCTTGTGGCTGGTTCTAACCAGCACAGGCCTGTCCACCCCTTGTCCCCACGCCCCGAATCATTCCTTACGTCCCTCCCTTCGTCTCGATTAGCCAAGTTGCATAAATATGAGACGTTAAGCAATATCATAGTCATGGCTTGGTATCGATTGTCGATTTTCAAGCTAATTTAATTCTCTAGACAATATTATTTTCATGAATGCAACTGATGTACTGAGAAAACCAGGTGATGGCCGTTTAATGCTGGGAGAAGCAGTTTATGGAAGGTCGCTTTTCATAGGGCGTGAAGGCAATGTTGAGGAACTCGTTAACTCGTATATAGCTTTGTATCAATTATAGTTTGCCATGAATGGTGGCTGGTATTGACGTCGTTGTGACAGGTATGGTTGTCGTTCTGACTTGTTTTAACGTCGTTGTAATCAGTATGGTTGTCTATGTGACTGGGAGTAACTGTTGTAGCTACTTACTTTTGGTTATTTGATATAAGAAATCAAATATTATTAACATACTACTTGTATCTGTTGGGGATAAAACACTTTGTTTTTCCAACTCGCAACCTTCTCGTGGTTTGGCCCGTAATTAGGGGAGTTTTTCTCCCTAAAACTAGTGGCGAGCTCTGGGTCGTCGTCGGGGAACTTTCCGCTCCCCTTTGACTACCTCCCCGACTGCGACGACAATGACAACACGGGCGGATGATGACACAGACGGAGACGACCACGACGTGGGGGAATCCCTGCCCTCCCCATACGCTTGTGGCTGGTTCTGACCAGCACAGGCCGGTCCACCCCTTGTCCCCCCGCATCATCCCTTACGTCCCTCCCTTCGTCTCGATTAGCCAAGTTGCATAAATATGAGACGTTAAGCAATATCCAATCAATCAATCACTTTGTTTTAATCCATGGATTGCTAGGCATTGCCGAAGCCTGTTACTATTATGTCCCTTGTTTTAGAAGATCTATATTGAAATCCTTGGTTATTAGCACTTGCCTTTTTGTTTTTGTTTTATTTTTTGCTTGGAGGTCTGGAATCAAAGACTTCTTTCTTGGTATCATTACGAGGTAAAAGCTATGTAAGTTTTTGTTGAGTCTTATTTCCACTAGTCATTTTCATTATTAAGCACCAATAGTTAGGGTGAACTATTTATCGATTGAATACCAAATATTTAATATTTAGTCTATAATCTATATACATTGTTACACATCCTGTTTTTTGGTTCAGTGAAATTCCAACTCGCAACCTTCTCGTGGTTTGGCCCGTGAATAGGGGAGTTCTTCTCCCTGAAACTAATGGCGAGCTCTGGGTCGTCGTCGGGGAACCCCTGCCCTTTCAATCAATCGGAAGAGTTCCTGTAACCTTGGGCAGAACTAAAGCCTCGACGGGACAGGACTCTTCATTATTGAAGGTTAATTGTATGACGCCACGACACTTGCCTACGCTAGTGGAGGCCAAACCTGAGACACACACCTGAGTCGACTGTGCTCGCAATCCAAGCTTTTGAACACAGTTTTCTGTAACAAAACTAGTAGTCTCAGATGCTGAATCCAACAACGCTCGTAATGGTCTGCTTACACCATGTATATCCCGCACATTGATTATGGCTGTTGAAAGCAACACCATTGAGGAAATCGATTCCGTTGAGAAATGGGAGGAGACGGCAGTAGACTCCGTAGACATGACCTCATCTTGTTGTTCCTTTGAGACTGTTTCATTGAAATGCAGCAATGTGTGGTGCAGCTTTTGGCACATGCGGCACCTACTGGAAGTACAGTCTCTAGCAGTATGTTTTGCCCGTAAACAATTGAAACATAATGATTTACTCTTTACAAATGAATGACGGTCGTGTACGTTGTCGTTAAGAAAGTGACGACACTTGTGAAGGAAATGACTACCTGGGCACTCGACGCATGATGGAACCTTCTGTTGCTGAGACACACTGAGATGTGAAGTCGTCTGCTTCGGGTACGTTGACTGTGTACTACTGGGTGAAGGACCCTTGTGATTAAGGGTGGGCCTACCCGCAGCAGCGAGTGCTCGAGCACGGTGCTCAATGAAGTCAGTTAACTGTTTAAAAATTGTTGTCGGCTCCTTAGTTGTGAGTGACAGCTCCCATTGACCATAAGACCCCCATAACACCACATAAGTACTGATGAATTCTAAAGCTATTCTAAAACTAAAGTCCTAAAACTAAAAGCTCCTAATGAGACAGTTAGTGCTGATAGCGGAGTGGCTTCTTGCGCACTCGCTGTGAGCGTCGTGGATCACCAACCCCATCCAGTAACTTCGTAGTATTTGGTTTTGGCGTGTTAGTGGATGTAGTATTGGGGATATTGGTTGATTCCTTGTCAGGCGATGTGTCCGGACTAGGCGAGCTTGTTTCGCGTACATTATGTTGCACGAATGCAGAGTTACGTGTGTACTCAACGCCCTCCGGTGACTGCAGAACAACCGCACTTCCGTGTTTTGCCACAACTTTATGAGGGGTAGGGTTGAACAGAGTAGTTTTTTTGTGGGCAAAGTTAATTGCCACTGAGAAGCTTGATTGCTCCAATAGTTCAATACCAGTACCTTGCTCTTGATTGTGGAGTGGATCTTTCTCAAACTTGAAGTTTTCCAAACAAAATGATTCGTCTGTATCTATATCATCAGTAGGCACTTCATGATGTGGATCGCTGGGCTCTGTTACAGTTAAGTAAGTATTGTACGAAGGTGAGTGAGAAGAAATCTTCGAGGGTTAATTGACAGATGAAGCTGGGCCATTCTGTAGAGGATCAACAAGGACAATGACAACACGGACGGATGATGACACAGACGGAGACGACCACGACGTGGGGGATCCCTGCCCTCTCCACATGCTTGTGTCTGGTTCTGACCAGCACAGGCCGGTCCACCCCTTGTCCCCCCGCATCATCCCTTACGTCCCTCCCTTCGTCTCGATTAGCCAAGTTGCATAAATATGAGACGTTAATTTAATTGGATATTGGTACTTGTCTAATCGAGACGAAGGGAGGGACGTAAGGGATGACGCGGGGGGACAATAGGTGGACAGGCCTGTGCTGGTCAGAACCAGCCACAAGCGTATGGGGAGGGCAGGGCTTCCCCCACGTCGTGGTCGTCTCCGTCTGTGTCATCATCCGTTCGTGTTGTCATTGTCGTTGCCGTCGGGGAGGTAGTCAAAGGGAAGGGGAAAGTTCCCCGACGACGACCCAGAGCTCGCTATTAGTGTCAGGGAGAAAAACTCCCCTAATCACGGGCCAAACCACGAGAAGGTTGTGAGTTGGAATTTGATGGCCCATGACTATGAGACGTTAAGCAATATCCAATCCAATCCAAACAAGAAGCAAGGAGACAAGTGATTAGCATGGCTGCGGTGAATGTGCCCAGCCCTGCTGAAGCTGGCAAAAGGCGCAAATGTCCAACATTTCTATGAATGTTTTAAAACACGTTTGTAGAAAGATTTCAAGCTGTCAATAGAAAAAATACAACAAAAATTAACCCAAATTTCATGCATTTGTTCATTCAGAAATTAAACATAACAAGAAATGATTACCCTAGACGTCAGAGTGCGAGCCACGAGTTTGGCCCTGTGGAGTTCAACTTCTTTGTCAGACAATATCCTTTTCAGACATTCAACTGACTTGAAGGTGGAAATTCACCGCGTGGCATTAGGTACAGAAATGTATGAAGACAATTATGGATTTAATCCGCCATTCCACTTGAGCGTTTGAGAGCTTACAATAGTGTGTGATTCTTTGTTGTCTTGAAGCACAGTGACTTTTAGGGCAAACATGATCTGGGCAATTACATACTGTGATGCATAATCAGTGAGGTCCAAGGCACACATTTCTTTAGGGCTTCCGGTAGGGTATGGGCAACCAGGCCTCTTCTTAATGGCATTAGCAGCCGCCTGGTCCCTTTCGTCACTCATTGTATTGCAGATTGTAAAAAATCGAGAGAGTTGTTTCTAGGAATAAGTACACTCAATTATTGACTTCAGCTTACCATTAATTGCTTCCAGCCTATTGTTGGTCGTGTTTAGAAAGTTAGCGGTATTAAATTTGTAGCATTTCGACCACTCGACCTTTTTGCCTGCGGGTGCACGAGAAACGTCATCTCGCTCGAAGTAGGTTTGGAGTTCCTTTTTCTTTTGCTTAACGGTACGTTTCTTGGTCTTCGTAAACCAAAAAATCTTACCGTGCAAGATATTAACGAGAACATTTTTTCAAGTATGTCAGTTTGTAGGCAAGAGTACGTGTTACAAATAGGAACAAAAATGAGCCCTCTAACCCAAAAATTATGAGCAGGAATATGTCCGGGGTATACGCCATAAATTTCACTATAATCATCTATATTGGGCGTACCGCTCAACCGAAAAATAAATGAAAAATAGTTTTGGCAATGTCAAATGATGATAATTGATAAACTATGTATGTTGTTTTGATAAAAAAATATTTAGGAAATTTTAATAGGCCGA
>JAMZAV010015698.1:0-12111 GCA_024449915.1 Sweltsa coloradensis | reverse complement strand
TTTGGAAAATCCCATAAAAATTTTCGAAAAAAATCGGAAAAGTACGATATTTTATGAGAAAATTTTTCGATGTACCCAAACGTAGCAGCTCAAAGTTCAGAGATTTCAAAGGTCCCCTCCAATTTTCATTCAGATCGCATATGCCGTTTGCCCGGTAGAGCGCAAACAAACAGACGAAAAACAAAAAACATCGATCAATTTTTTTTTTTGGGGGGGGGGGGGGTCAGTAAAATTGAAGTCTTCGCTTCGCTCATCCAAAAAAGTATCGACTAAAGCATGCAGCATGGTTAAACTAGAGTGGACCATTATGGTTTTACAGTTTACGCGCCCTTATATCAACTAAAACTCAAAACCATATGATTTATATACCAAATATTATACTAGGAAGCTTTGCAAACGCTTTTTCAGGCGCGTTGTTGGATGAGCGTATGTTTTTTTTAAACGAAAAAAGTGTAAAATTGCGATTTTTATGAGAAATTTTTATTCGGTTGCGTTTAAATTTCACATTAATATATTAATTCATAAAATTAAGGTTCTGTGAATAAAATCATTACAATCAGATAAAGCATGTAGGTATTATTCGTCGAAGAATGTTTTAAAAATATAAAAATATCGTAAAATTGCGATTTTCATAAGAAATATTTTTTTGATTGTGCTCAAATTTCACACGAATATATTAATTCATAAAATTAAGGTTTTGTGAAAAAATCATAACAATCGAATAAAGCATGTAGGTGTTATAAGTCGAAGAAATTTTTTAAAAATTGAAAAAAATCGTAAAATTGCGATTTTAATGAAAAATAATTTTTTGATTGCGCTCAAAAACGAGGCAGTTCTAAGTTTAGAGATTTCGAAGGCCTCCATAAAATTACACAAAAATACAAAAAGAAAAAAAAACATTCCGGATTTTTTTCTCCACTGTAGTGTAATGGAATCTTCGCTACTCTCGCTACGCTCATCCAATCATTTCATTTCATTTAATTGTCTTGTTTTGTATACCTAATACTAGCATATAATGTTACAATGTTATGACAAGATAAACAAGATAAACAAGTTAAGCTAGCTAGCTATTAAACACGTCTTTTCAAAAGACTAAGACTTGAATATTAGGATGTATAGAAAATACTAAAACTAATTTACATTAATTACAAAATACACTTTTACAACAATACAATAATACACTATAAAAATATATACTTTTACACTAATATAAGATAGGCTACTAGATAATATAAGTCTAGGCATCTATATGCAAAATAAATTGTATTTTCAAGACATATTATTATTGTCCGCCAAGAACTCCTCAATATCGTATTCTTTTTCAACAAGAAATGTCCTAAGATCCTTTTTAAATGTATCAGTTGGTTTGTTTTTGATAATGGCAGGTAGCTTATTAAAAAGGATTATTCCTGCATATATGTGGGGCTTTTCTCATATACAGCTAGCCTATGGAATGTCACAAATATATCATTTTTCCTCCTAGTATTGTAATTATGAATATTGATGTTTTTTTTATATCTTCCCTATGATTAATTAAAAATAATATTACTTTGTAAATATAGAGGCATGCAAGAGTAAGAATATTCAATGTTTTGAAATGTCCTCTACATGTATCCCCTTTCTTAATTTTATCTAGTATTCTTAAAGCTTTTTTGCAAATGCAGATGTTCGCGGATACTCAACACATGACTCGTCTAACAACAAATTTGGCGTTTTCCTAGTCTAGTTGGCAAAGAGGCCTTTATACCCGTAATGTGGGTTCAAACAACGGTCGGGATAGATTTGGTAATTTCAAGGATTGTGTTTAACTAGGCCGCTTCGCGAACGCTTTTTTTAGTCGCGTTGATGGATGAGCTTTTTTGTAAGTTTTTAGTTTGCGTGGGATATCTTTAATTTTGCTAGGGATTTTTGAACGCATTGTAGGTGATTGTTGTCAAGTTTCTATTGTTACTTGTTAATTGTTATTATACACCACAAAAAACTCATATTAAAACCTTTTTTTCTATGGATTCTGGCTAACTTTTCCATTTTTTTCTTTCTAAAGGTACTACATCACCATAACCATAATGTCCATGTAAAATATGAACGTTGTAACCCCACCCGTTTGGTTAGAATCGGCCCAAATGTCACGAAAATATCGCACTAAAAATTTAAAAAAAAATTGTAAAAGTAGGCTACTTCATATTCATGAGAAATATTTCTTCGATTGTACCCAAAAACGTGGCAAGTCTACGTTCAGAGATTTCGAAGGTCCCCTCCAATTTTCATCAAGCACGCATATGCTGTTTGCCCGATAGAGTGCGAACAAACAGACAAAAAAAACACCTGAGCTAAATTATTTTGGGGGTCAGTGAAATTGAAGTCTTTGCTTCGCTCATCCAAAAAATTATAGGGTACACACAACTACGTCACAAATCGAGGGGAATGAGGGGTATTCTCCGTTTTGAGCCCAACTGGTGGACAAGCAACCATCGGTTCGCAAGTGGACGCCTGCTGAACGTCGCACAACTTATCACGCTCTAACTTTTATCCTATTCATTATTGGGGAAAAACTTAAGAGCAATAATATTTAGCAAATATATCATTCCTTCTAATAGTGATTACTTTGAATTTTTACACGGCCGTTAACTTGTTATTTCGATGTACATATTAAAATAAAATTTAAGCCTTTTACTTGTTTTTTTATGAAATTTAATAAAACAACTTCAATTGACAAAAATCTAGTGATCGGATTTTGACAAGACCGCTTTCAAAAAATTCATCGGACTGTTTAGACAAGAAATAAATAAACTTTCTAGATAGAAAGTGCACAGAACGAAAATTTAAAGCATAGGGTAAAACGCATGGTATGTGTTTTCATCTAAAATACGCGCTTTTGACGTGCGGATGAGCCGTGAAAAACTGCACGCTATGCTGTAAAATTTCGTTCTGTGCTTTTTCTATCGAGAAAGTTTATTTATTTCTTGTCTAATTAGTTAGATGCATATTTAGAGAGAATTCTTTTTGAAATCCGATCAGTAGTTTTGTGTCAATTGAAGTTGAAAAGACTTAAAGATGTTGATAATTTTGTCATTTATAATGCGTACATTGTTATAACAAGCTAACGGTTCTCTAAAAAAAATCAAAATAATCGCTTTTAAAAGAAATGATATGTTTGCTAAATATTATTCCTCTTAAGTTTTGTCCAAATAATGAATAGTATAAAAGTTAGAGCGTGATATTTGTTGAGCCGTTCATCAGGCGTCAACTTGCGAAATGAGGATGCTTGTTCATCAGTAAGATCCGCGCCGAGCTGTGACGTCACGTGTGTGTTCCCTATAGAACATGTTTTGAAATGCACACAATACTATGGGAAACAACCAGTACAAAATATGTGTAAAGATTGAAAGGTTTACTCAATCTCCCACCGAAATTTTGGGTAAAATTGAGGGTGCAAGATTGGGTACTCCTAGTTCACTGCAAGTGCAATGCAATCACCCCCTTACATAAAAAAAGATTTGATAAAAAATTCTTCAAGAACAAAACCATTGTTGTTAAATTAAGAGAATATAGGACATGTGAAAATAGGCAGTGTTTTGACTACAACGTTGACTTCCAGCAAATAGCTGTTTTCTCGTCCGTTTATCAACTGATCGGCATGAAATCTTCACCAATATAATTGTGAATGTTTTTTATAAAGCCCTCTGGTGCCGGATTTAAAGAAAATAGATACATTTACCTAGCATGAATTTTTTAATATGGCATCATTTTTACAAAAATACTGTTCCACGCGCTGTTTCACGGAACTTAAAAAAATACCCCCAGACACTTATTTCAGAAAACTTTACTCTATTGCCCTGTATTGATGAATTTGCTCTTCAAGCCAGTCAACAGAATTGTTCTACCGCCAACCGTTTAGGAAAATAAACAGCTATTTCCCAGGCATTGTTTTGCGTTTTTTGTTCGACTGTAGTCCGCTAGATGGCGGAGGCGCTGCGAAAAAGTCTTGAGACGATTTCGTGTTTGAGCGAGTGTTTTGTGGAATTTGAGGGGAGGTAAAGTGACAGTATCTTGTAACGCGTAGCAAGCCTGGCCAAGGATTTTCAACGTAAAATCCATGCCAGAACCGGGAAACGGGACCTTGGAACATTGGATTGGAACTTTGCAAGGACACCATTTATCATATTATTTTGTTCCCCACCAAGTACTAGGAAAACGCTTAAGTCCCGCCGCGTTGTTGGATGAGCGTAATTGGTGCATTGACCTGCCATGTGTTATGCAGATTTTCTGTTGTTTTGTGAAAAAATTATAACTAAGTCGATTTTTTTTAAATTAAATTAAATAAAATAAAAATAACTTTATTCTTTTATTTTTTCTTAATCGAATTTAAAAAAAGAAAAAAATCGTAAAATTGCTATTTCCATAACAAATAATTATTTTGATTGCGCTCAAATTTTACACGAATATAATAATTCATAAAATTAAGGTTCTGTAAAAAATCATTACAATAGGATAAAGCATGTAGGTGTTTATAAGTGAAGAATTGTTAAAAAAAAGAAAAAACCCGTAAAATTTCGATTTCATGAGAAATAATTTTTCGATTGTTCTCAAATTTCACACGAATATCTTAATTCATAAATAAGGTCCTGTAAAAAAATCATTAAAATCGGATTAAGCATGTAGATGTTATAAGTCGAAGAAATTTTTTAAAAATCGAAAAAAAATCGTAAATTGCGATTTTCATTAGAAATAATTTTTGCGATTGCGCTCAAAAACGTGGCAGTTCTAAGTTCAGAGATTTCGAAGGCCCCCATAAAATTTCATCGCAATTGGAGTATTGGTTTAGCCGGAATCGTGTGGACAAACAGACAAAAATACAGAAAAAAAAAAAAAAAAAAAAAAACATTCCGGATTTTTTTCTCCAGTGTAGTGAAATGGAATCTTCGCTTCGCTCGCTACGCTCGCTACGCTCATCCAATTATCAAAATAAAAATGTGTTTATTGTTCTCGATCTTGTTTGTTGTAAGTAGTCTAAACTATTTTTAAATATTCTATGCATTGTGTTTAGTGCTAGTGGAGATACCATGTTGTTTATTTTCCTTTGAACAACACGAAAATATTCGTAATTATTTTAATTTATTATTGTTGTGATGTGGGTACAAGTAAAATATTTAAAAATATATGATGCAATTTACATAGGTAGAGTTAGTGCTAACGACTATACGTTTCACCAGATGCGAATACACAAATAACACAATACAAGAAATCAAGATCCCTTTTCGGTTTTAAAACTGGCAGCCTTTCGGATACGAATTGTCTCTACGTATTATATTAATGCACTTACGCTAACGGAGAGGAATAAGGTTGGTATATACGAATAAATTAATGAAGGGTCTGGTTCTGCTATCGTAAGTGCGGCAACGATTATCTTAGTCATAATATTGTCGGTGATTATCGTTTGGTGAATGTGTTATTGTGTTGTCTTGGCGGTGGGGAACGGGAAAGAGGCTGTGCGCTTGTGCGTCTGGCGATCATCCTGCAGCTGCAGATAACACGTGCTGTATCACGCGGAGCATTGATACTTCGTAAAGAGAAGTGCGTTTTTTTTTACCATCTACGTCTATTTACGTGAAGATGTATCAAAGGAAGAGGGAAAAGACAAAGCTATGAAAAAAAGGAGGGAAAATGAGATGCCTATTTCATTGATTCATAAACTAGAAGCGTGGCTAGAAGATGTTACAGCTCAGAAAAAATCCATGGAAGGGTAATTTTCTTGCCTATAGTTTCTAGTTAAGCGAGCGAAGCGAGCGTTTCCATTTGACTCTGCCGGAAAAATTAGTCACTGGTTTTGTTTTGTTTTTTTTTGTTTGTTTGTTTGTTTGTTTGTTTGTTTTTTTTGTTTGTATGTCTCGCCATAACGTTCGAACGGAGGCTCGGATCGAGTTGAAATTTTGACCATCCGCAAGCTTCGTTCTCGATTGAATGCCATTAGTTTTGTGGCAAAATCGTTCAAAAAGTTAAAAAGTTACATTAAAGTTAATCGAAAGTTTGTTTTTCAAACTAAACGGCGACCAAATCTGAGATAGCCAAATCATTTAGAATGTCCGTCCGGTCACGAATATGTTAATTTTTTTTTGATCCGATAAGTAGTGTAGATGGAAATTACATTATAACAAAAGTAACGTTGTCATGGCAACGAAAAGACGCGCAAAGTTTCTAATGCACTGCCACCTAGAAGTAATCAAAATACTTTCGAGGAAGCAGTCTATTATTTGTCAACAAAGAGTTTAAATAGTTTTCCCAAGGAGTCAAGGTCCTCTAGATGGCGGTGGATTTTATCCACAAAATATAGGGTTACACACGGGTTTACCCAAATACCTTGGCAATAATAAATAATATTGGAAACATGGTCCTGTGGACAGCGAACGTCGCAAATTTTAAAATTTAAAAAAATGTGCAATGTGGGTCTAGCTATAGCACGTGGTCGCTTATCAACGCGTCCAACTGAGCGTTTCCTAGTTGTAGATAATCTTCTAAAAAACTGATTGGGAATATAGGTGTATGTTTGTGGCCCCCCCCCAATCAATACCACGAGCATTGAGTATAGAAACAGGAGTTAGGACAATTATTGCACCATTGAGCTTAAAACATTATGTTCTAAACTAATTGAATCACCATTGAGTCCTGTGGCGTGCGTGAATACCGCACGATATAATTTAGTTGAAACTAATGAATCAGTCAACCACTCTACATCTACGAGTGTGTACGAAGGGCTGGATGTTAATTTACAAAATGCTGTCAGTTATTTGACGTGTGTTACCCACTTGTGGTGTCCACTCCACTCAGCACCCTCGAGATAACTACGTATCAATTTTCTACGTCTTGGGACTTTATTTAAATTATATCGGGTCGCAATCTTATGTTGAAGTTTATGTTTATGTAATATTTTGGTTACACGTTGCCTTCGGGTTTTATTTTTAGCACAAAATTAATTTGCATGGTAATTCTACGTACTAGGCCAATTAGGCCTATTGATGTTTTTATTTTGATCGATAATAGAATAAAAATTATCCACTTGACATGTTCACCGTCATTCATTCATTATTTATTGACCATGTTTTGAGCTCTTTTGCTCTGTTACAGGGCATATAGTATAGCATTTACAACATCCAGTTTCTAGATACAATTTACATTTCAATGTATTATTTGAAAAAAGAAACTGGCTGACATAATAAATTACCACCAAACAAATCTTGCCACCCACAACTCTTCAGATGTCATGGAAGCAGCTGTATCCCAGACACAAATACAACCTTAAAGTCAATTGTCTGTGACAATTGTCCGTCGTCCCCTTTCACGCACATCACGGGTCACGGGCTCGAACACAGGTTCGATTCCCGCCATTTAAAACAGATGTTTCTATTCCCGACGGTTTACTCAGTCATTCTGCGAATAATTCGAGTTAAGTATTTCAATGCCTACTCACATTCCATAGCAACTATAATCTCGTACTCTCCCAATATGAGTGCACTTGACGAGGGCCACAATGCACTTGTTTGTTTTAGTTTGGGATGGTTGGGCGTAACCGATGAAAGTTAAGTAGGGAACTCTGTCGTCAATAAGGCAAACCAGAAACCATTATTTTATATAACAAGTTTATTGGACTAAGCTTATAAATAAATTTTGAACAACCATTGCCTATATCTATGCCTACCGCGCATTCAAATAAAGTCCACCGTGTATCCTATACTAACTGAAGCAAAAAAAGCGCGATTTCAAGATAAAATATATGAAATGAAAACTGCTCATTACGTACGGATCAAGTATAACATGCTACAACTGATTCGGTTTTGTAATTTCGGTTCGGAGATAATATCAGTATCTACTCCACAATATGGTTACTACTTACTTGTATACACATAATTATATTCCTTCTAGACGCTAGTGCGAGCACAGATGCGAGTCATCTTGTATTAGCTGATTCTGTAAAATGCTTGGATAATATATTTTTCGTAGTAAAAATGTTTCATAGATAATGTATACGTATAATCGTTATTCAAATCAGTATATTACTTAATTTTTAAAATACAGTGTACTAAAACTAATGTACGCGTACGTATCAATAAAATAAAACTTAGAAGCAATTGCTAATAGTAGGCCTAATAACTAAACTTGGCAGTATTTTATTCCCTCCTCTTCAATGTTTTAACACCTATGTATGACAATAATTTTAACACACTGTTTTGTATGGCACAGTACCAACTGAGTGTGTACTGTGTACCAAGGATACTATTATACACTTTGTTTGCTGTGTACTATATACACTAATAAACAAACAAATATGTGAAATACTATTTTAATTAATTTTCATGAATCTATGTATTAAAATGTTGTGTTGATACTTAATACTGCTGTTATATCTTTAATATAGTGAGAGCTGTTAGCGGAAAAATATTGCAAATCCGGATACCAGCGCGAAATTTTGCATGGGGGTAGATAAAAATACCAGAATTAAAAATCCGCCGGGAGGCAAGCGATATCTCACCCCCAACCCCCCCTAAATCATCCCCTAAAATTAGAATAATTCATAGCTCTAACCCAAAAAATAATTTTTATTCAAATTAGTTATTGAAATTAAGTTTTAATGTGTTTTAAATAAATAAATAAATTTTATTTAGAGTCTGCCCACTCAGTTATATAACTGATTTTCAGTGGGGGACTTAAAACCCAATCGGACTATTCTCATTAGCTAAACCATATTTTTTCAACCCCCATCCCTAATAGTTTATATTATTTTTACCTTGATTTCCAGCATTTACCAGTGAGGCACCTAGTGAGTTATCAGCATGAAATTTGGCATGATGGTACATAATAACCTTAAAAATAATAATCCGCCGGGAGGCAAGCGATATTTCACCCCTATTGTTCTCTACCACCCTTAACTTTGGGAAAAACGTAAGGTGGTATTTAATACATTTTGAATATTTCAATTGCTAATTAAAATTATGTGTCGATGTGTTATAGTCCAGTCAACAAATCATTCATACTAAACAAACAATTTTTTCACCCCCAACCCTAATAATTATACTTTTAATGACAAACACTGTTTAGTAAGTTACCAACATGAAATTTGGCATGGTGGTAGATAAAAATATAAGAATTACTATTCCGTTAAGAGGCAAACGATATTTTCACCCCTAGTGCCCTCTATCATCCCTTAAAATTAGAATTGGTACTAGGTCGTATTCTATACATTGTAATTATTAAATTTATCCAATAATATTATGCTCAAGCATGTTTCGATCCAATCAACCAAATTTCTCGTGTTTTTTCTACCCCCACCCCTAATAATGATTTTTTTTATCAACACTTACCAGCATGAAATTTGGAATGGTGTTAGATAAAAATATAAGAATTACTATTCCGTTGGGAGGCAAACGATATTTTACCCCTAGTGCCCTCTATCATCCCTTAAAATTGGAATTGGTACTAGGTCGTATTCTATATATTGTAATTATTAAAATTATCCAATAATATTATGCTCAAGCATGTTTCGATCCAATCAACCTAATTTCTCATGTTTTTTCTACCCCCACCCCTTATAGTGATTTTTTTGATCAACCCATACCAGCATGAAATTTGGCATGGTGGTAGATAAAAATATAAGAATTACTATTCCGTTGGGAGGCAAACGATATTTCACCCCTAGTACATCCCTTAAAATCGGAAAGTGTTCAATGATTAGTTTTTTTCATGGTCGGTTATCTGGAAGAATGTATTCAATTAAAAGTCAAATTAAAATTCAATAGTTTTGGTTTATTTAAGAAATACAATAATAAGCATGTTACATGCGTTGGTATCTATGATTACATGGTACAAGGTGGTATTTTCATACAATTTGTTATGATTTTGGGGGCTGTGCTGTGATATTACACTGTTGCTTCAGACAAACAAACCGTCATTGGTTTAGAAACTGCATTGAGAAAAGAAGCTGCTATGGGGGTGGCGGGGGGGGGGGGGTGGCACTGGTCAAGTAGGGACCCAAACAGAGGAGGCGGCCTTCAGCAATTTGTTTGAGCTGATTTCGGAGGCACCAGTGCTGGCCTCTTTTTTCCAGGTGCCCCAACGTACCACTAATGGCTAATTTAACATACGTAAGATACAAACTGCCGGCCCTACGGTACTATTGAATTTTAATTTGATTTTTAATTGAATAAATTCTTCCAGATAACTTCCCATGAAAAAAAAATCATTGAACACTCTTTCCAATTTTAAGGGATGTACTCGGGGTGAAATATCGTTTGCCTCCCAGCGGAATAGTAATTCTTATATTTTTATCTACCACCATGCCAAATTTCATGCTAATAAGTGTTGATAAAAAAAATCACTATTAGGGGTGGGGGTAGAAAAAACATGAGAAATTAGGTTGATTGGATCAAAACATGCTTGAGCATAATATTATTGGATAGTTTTAAAAATTACAATGTATAGAATACGACCTAGTACCAATTCCAATTTTAAGGGATGATAGAGGGCACTAGGGGTGAAATATCGTTTGCCTCCCAACGGAATAGTAATTCTTATAATTTTATCTACCACCATGCCAAATTTCATGCTGGTATGGGTTGATCAAAAAAATCACTATTAGGGGTGGGGGTAGAAAAAACATGAGACATTAGGTTGATTGGATCGAAACATGCTTGAGCATAATATTATTGGATAATTTTAATAATTACAATATATAGAATACGACCTAGTACCAATTCCAATTTTAAGGGATGATAGAGGGCACTAGGGGTGAAATATCGTTTGCCTCCCAACGGAATAGTAATTCTTATATTTTTATCTACCACCATGCCAAATTTCATGTTGGTAACTTACTAAACAGTGTTTGTCGATAAAAGTATAATTATTAGGGTTGGGGGTGAAAAAATTGTTTGTTTAGTATGAATGATATGTTGACTGGACTATAACACATCGACACATAATTTTAATCAGCAATTGAAATATTCAAAATGTGTTAAATACTACCTTACGTTTTTCTTAAAGTTAAGGGTGGTTGAGAACAATAGGGGTGAAATATCGCTTGCCTCCCGGCGGATTATTATTTTTAAGGTTATTATGTACCATCATGCCAAATTTCATGCTGATAACTCAATAGGTGCCTCACTGGTGAATGCTGGAAATCAAGGTAAAAATAATATAAACTATTAGGGATGGGGGTTGAAAAAATGTGGTTTAGGAAATGAGAATAGGCCGATTGGGTTAAAACACATTAAAACATAATTTAAATAACAAAATTGAATAAAAATTCTTTTTTGGGTTAGAGCTATGTATTATTCTAATTTTAGGGGATGATTTTGGGGGTGTTGGGGGTGAGATATCGCTTGCCACCCGACGGATTTTTAATTCTGATATTTTTATCTACCCCCATGCAAAATTTGGCGCTGGTATCCGGATTTGCAATATGCCAGTGTATTTTCCCCTTTACAGCTCTCACTAATATATAACTTGAATCATCAAGAGCAGTGGCGTAGGAACCGGGGCAGGGCAGGGGGGTTAATGCCCCCTACCAAGTTTGGCCCAGGAGGGGCAAAACTAACCTGAGATAAATATTAATCCCAGAATTTCCGTACCGGGTAGTAAATATGCACATATGCTTATACAATTCGACAGTCACCTTGGTATAACAAATATGTTTGCCTGTATGGTTCGTCGTTACATGAAAAATTAGGATGAAATTTACTAAAATGGGCCACTTCACGTTCATTTTTTTAGTTTTTAGATTGCAGATAGTTGCTGTAAAAGATCGTTTACAGAATCCAAGTGCAGTTAAAACATGACGATATGGTGATTTTTTTTTTCGGCCTCGGCAAAAGGACCTCTGGTTCTGGCGGCTGGGGCTGTGCCCCGGGCCCCAGCTGCCGCCCACAAATTCTGCTAATAAATCCCCCCCGCCAACTTTCAAAACGTTCATACGCGCCTGATCAAGAGATTGATAAATAATTAAACAGGCATCGACCTTAATTTGTACATTTTTTTTACTCTCTCCATCCCAATGTCATGATATGTGGTTAACACCATATAAGACTTAGTTCATTTCAACTTTTCTATGGTATTGACGTATCATTA